>PVJS01047410.1:0-15452 GCA_004027185.1 Glis glis
ACACACATACACACAGTCATTGTCATTTACAGCTAAAAGAATTTTGTATATATCTCTCCTTCCATGGTAAAACCAATTTGACACCCTTGTAAAAATAGTTAATTTAAAAATATTTCTTGTTATTAGAATCCCAACCTTTTGACCACTGCCACTGATTCTGACAAACTAAAATTACTAATTCAGTTATGATGCCACATAAAATATGTAATTTTAAAATCATTGTATGCTGTTTTATCACAATACATTTTGAGCCAAATGTTTTAATATTTTTATATGTTTTCCTGTCAAGATAATAATCCATGTTATATTTGTCACTGTATTCTCATGGATTATAGTGATAGAGTAAGATAAAATAAAGATATAGGAATTAATTCAGAATACAAAGAGAACTTTTTTGTTTTTTCATATTTGTTCAAGGAAGAGTGTAAAATAATATTTGTCAGTATTATATAAATTTCTTTAAAAATAATTACCTGCAATAAGGTTAGCAATTAAATATTGGCACATAACAGTGAATGATACAGAAGGGAGCATGTCATTTTAACCAGGCACAAAAAGCTTCCAGAGGCAGCTCAACTATTGGGTATGCACTTTAAAGTCAGATGATTTTAGTGTGAGAAATTAGATATGAATAGTGGTTTGACAGTGGCCAAATAAGAAACTTGATAAAGTCTGGAACAGAGGGTCTATGTTGTGTTTGGAAAAGTAGTGTAAGATTTAACTGATTCAGTATTTAAGAGTTTAAGATATGGTTAATAAAACACAATTGAACTTTTGAAGCAAGATTAAAGTGTCATTAAATCAGAGGCCTTGGAAAAAATAAGATATATTGTTGTTAAATATCACCTGGAGAGTCATGTACAGAATGGATTGTGGTGACACCAAGAAAATGCAACTAGAAGAATCAGGAAGCAATTGCACTAACCCAGATAAGAGGTGATGTCAGACTATATGAGGTGAGTGGAAAGAAACGCTGCCTTAAACATCTTAGACATTATTATCAATAGCACTTGACGTCACTTAGATATGCTGAGTGATGAAAGAGACATACTGATGTCTTCAACACCTTTGGTAGAAGCAATTATGTGATTTCCCGTATCCCTAATAACTTTAGGCTTATATTGAGTGCATTTCTTTTAACGAATAAATGATAGGATTATTATGAGTGAAACACTGTGCTGGTAATAAGCTTAATTGTCACTAGGTGAACAAATATCAAGTCAGTAATCACAAAACTTTCAAAACTAATAGGTAACTTTGAAAACAAGATAGTGAGGCCCTTTGGTATAATTTAGGGTGAGAATCTTCTAAGGGAAAGTAACATTTGGTTCAAGAGCAGAAAATAAGTTGGAGTTAAATTGGGAAAGATTCTTCAATTGAAGTTGCAGAGGCCAACCCACTTCAGTCAGAATAGAGAATGTAGATAGGTCTGTAGGTAAAAGGAAGATATTTGAAGAATTTGTGGAGGGAGGGTGGAAAATGATGGGGGAATAACAGTGTTATGCACGTATTCAAACATGCATTTATGACACTAATACTAAACTGTGTCTTATTTATACTGTCAAGCTAGGGCATGAAATAATTTTCATAATTTGCTTGTCTTTAACAAGCCCAGTTTTATGAATTTTTAAAATGCATATAATATTGAAGTTACCCTCAGTGCAGAAATAAAAGTTGCCAGTAAAAATTATCTATTTGATTTAAGTATTTATTTGATATGATATGTAGGCAAAAGCATTTATTTCTTTATTAGAAGCCTCCATTACAGACTGATACATGCTGTTCTAGTTATGCATGTGGAGGTTTGCTAAGGACAGAATCGTGTTGCTAGAATAAAATAGATTACATTAAGCAACAAATAATGGAAATTATGCATTGCTTAGTTTATAGTGACATTGGTATTGAATATTCCATTTTATTACACTATACTACTAAAGTTACTATTTTAGAAATGGAAAATATTAAATTCTACAATCCACAATCATTGGAGTAAAATTTGAGGATATGATATAAACATTAGGACTTTAATATTCAATTGGGCTCCATGTCACACACCTATAATCCCAGGACTTGAGAGGCTGAGATGAGAGGATTGCAGGTTGGAGGACAGCCTCAACAAATTAGCAAGACCTTCTTTGCAAACCAAAAATAAAACAGCTGAATACACATTCTTCTCAGCTGTTCATGGAACCTTCTCCAAAATAGACCACATCCTGGGCCACAAAGCAAGTACCAGCAAATTAAAAAAAAAGTAATATAATTCCCTGCATCTTTTCAGATCATGATGGAATGAAAGTAGAAATCAACAACAGGAAGACCAAAAGAAATTACATAAGTACATGGAGACTGAATGGTATACCTTTGAATGAATAAGGACTGAATCAGAGTACAGAAATTAGAAAAAAAATTGTTCTTACAGATCCCCTTGTAAATCTGTCTGTCATCGTTTGGCCTTCCAATCATTTGCACTGGTCCCATGCTTCATATCTGTCTCACTTACTAGCTATGTGTCCTTGAGAAATTTATCCCTTTGGGTATATTAAAATTTCTGTTTGGCGTAACAGAAAATCCATTTATATTAATTGAAGCAAACAATTAAGAGACCTTTTAGATTGCATGATCAAAAAGTCTAAAGGTAATATCAAATTTAGCTAAATCTATGTCCCATGGCTAGAAAGTGCTCATCACCAATCTGCTTTCTCCTGGACTCAGTGTTTTTTGTTTGTTTGTTTGTTTTGTGGGGAAAATGAGACTCATAATAATAGAATCCACCTTATGAAATCCATAAGGTGAGGTTGAATAAGGTTTAAGTAAGTTATGTGTTCAGGTGCTAAACTTGGGTCTCATTCTCCCCAGAGGCCCTGTGGTAAAGATTTACTCCCTATGGAATTGTCAGGAATATAAATGTTCTATATACTCAGTTGCTAATTGAATAGTCATTTTAAACTTATGGCTTCAAAATTTTCATTGACCAAAATAAATTTACCAAATGACATTATATATAGTACCGAAAATATGAAATATTTTGGAATAAATTTAACAAGTCAACTAGAACTGGAATTTTTGTTTCACTAGCTGATTTCCAGAAATGTTTGAGATGGACACCAAACAGTTCAGCATATTTTTGGCATAAACATGTAGAACAATGGGACAAAAAAGAGTATAGAAATTGACCCACTTATGGCAAACTGATTTTTGACACTTATACCACTCAAACCTATGGGGAAAAGGAATATTAAAGTATAAAAAGTAATTATAACCCTAGCTCACACCACACCCCAAAATTATATCTAGTGAGTTATGTTTAAATCCAGACAAAGGAGGAGAAACCTTAGATGAGTGAAGATGACCTAACTGAGGGAGATGGGAGGGGGGAAGAGGGAAACACCTCAATGGACACAATGTACATGCACAAACTTATCAAAGTCAATCACTGTGCTGAGCAGGGGAAGAAGGGGAGAGGGAGGAAATAGGGTGGGAACTGGGGGAGGACTCAATGAGTGCTGTGTGCATGTATGGCTCTATCACCCTGAACTTCAGCAAGATGTATGATTATAATGCAACAATAAAAAAGATATATGATTTAATATATATAAATATGAAGTAAAGTCATCAAAAGTAAATAGGATGGTTATAACTTTGAAATGTTTAACAGATTCAATAATAAATATTATTTAATTTGAAAAATAAAAGCTGAAACTAAAAAATTCCAGAAGAAAACAATGTAAAAAATATTAGTTACTTTGGAGTAGGCAAAAGGTTAAGTAGGACACCAACAAATACTCACTAAATGAGAGGAAATGATAAATGTGATTTAATTAACATTGAAACTTGTTGCTCTTCAAAAGACTTTGTTAAGAAATAGAAATGAATCACAATGGGAGACAATATGTCTAATAGAAATATGTACAAATATTTAAAATTCAGACACCAATTAAAACTTAAAACTCAATTATAGGAAGGCAATATAATTAAAATAACAAACATGTCACAAAAAGAAAAAAATAAGTTGACAGTAAGCTTATGGAAAAATTTGCAGTATCATTAGTCATCTTAGCTGGTGATGCAAAAGAGGATTATAATTGCATACTACTTTATGTCCATAAGAATGACTAAAATTAAAAAGATTATTAATACAAAATTTGAAATAAATGTAGAGCAGCTAGAACTTTCATACATTATGTATGATTTCATGCTTATGGATATATAAATCCAGAAAACCACTTATATTATGTAGTACTCACAATAAAAAGACTAAAGTTCTACCTACTGCAACCTGGATGAAGATTTAAAATAATGCTTAGTGGAAGGACCAGACACAAAAGAGCGCATATTGTATTTCATTTATGTGAAGTTCTAGAACAGACATACTTTTTCCTTAGAAATATAAATCATAGTAATGGTTGCTGAGATGGGGGTGAGAGGATTTATAAATGAATAAGGTCAAGCAAATTTTCTGAGGTTATGATTATGTACTACCTCTTAAATGTGGTGCTGATTATATATAGTTTATTTGTCAAAACTCAATGAACTATGCACTAAAAGCATTTATATTTCATCTTAGGAAATTAATAGCTCAAAAAATATGGCTAAAGTATTATGGTCTAGGGAGCAAAGTCAACTGAAAGTGTCAACAATTTCATGTTCACTAACCACAAAATGCAACTTTAAATAAGATGGTTGGCATTTTTATGAAAAGAAAAAAAGGTATAAAAGTTACAAAAAGCAATTATTCAGAAAAATGGCAACACTTTATTGCAGAAAAAATATAACTAAGGAATTAAAGTATTTTCCAAGAATAATTATTTTGCTTAACTATTAATGCTCAGTAATCAATTAAAACGTTTATTTTTGATGTTGTACTTTAATAATCAGTATATAGTTTTGAAGCAGTTTTGTTTATACATAAAAGATGACTCTATATGCACAGCAATGTACTATATTTTCTTATTATATAATTTTAATAATTAACATTTATCTGTAAAAGTGCCCATACTTCTATAATAAAAAATACTGCCACTCTCTTTCTTAGTATGATGATGTAATCATTACATTTTCCTCTTTCTACTTCTTTTTCACTTTTCACAAACTTGTTCCCTCCTCAAAATTACCATAGAGGGTATATGACATCATAATCATCATATTTAGAGCTAGATACTCAAACAATCTCAAAAAATCTTATAGCTCTTAACATTTTGAACCAGTATTAATCTCAAAAAGATCCATTTATATTTGCTTCCTGTCTTTACATCAAATATATTACTCCAGAAAAAATACACGTCTCTAACCTAGAGAGAATCTTTACAACTTTACCCTAACTTTGTCACTGTTTATCACAATTTTTCCAACACTGATTTGTTCATTATTAGTCTAGGAATTACGTACGCCTAAGCACTTTTTCATGACTAGATTTACAGCAAGATAAATGTAAAATAAGAGTTTGTGTGTACCATTATAAAATGCATGGATATGGAGAAATAGGAACCTTTGAAAACTGTTGATGGGAATGTAAATTAACACATTCATTATGAAAAACACTATGGAGTTTCCTCAAAAAATTAAAAATAGATCTACCATATGATGCAGCAATCCTACTATTTGGACATATATAAAAAGGAAAGGAAATCAGTATGTTGAAGAGGCATTTGCACTCCATTTTTATTTCAACACTTCACAATAGTCAAAAAATGGAAATAGCCTAAATGTCCATCAACAGATGAATGCATAAATAAACGTGGCACATATATACAATGGAATGGTATTTGGACACACACACACACACACACACACACACACACACACTCACTCACACACACAGTCATGCCATTTGCATTAACCTGGATTAAACTGGAGATGATCATTTTAGGTGAAGTAAACCAGGCAGCAAAAGACAAGTACCACATGATCTCACTCATATGTGGTATATGGAAAAGTTAATCCCACTGATACTGAGAGCAGAGTGGAACTACCAGAGGCTGGGGAGAGTAGGAGGAAGGGCAGGATGGGAAAAGGTTGATCGATGGGTACTAGGTTACAGTTAAATAGGAGGAATAATTTCTGCTGTGCTATTGGCATGATAGGGTAACTACAAATAAGAATTATGTAGTGTATACCATAAAAAGTTAAAAAGGATTTTGAATGTTTTCATGAAAAATAAATAATAAATGGCTTAGATAAATGTTCAACTTGATCTAAATATGATATAATATTTAAATATATATATATATGCGTGTGTGTGTGTATTTGTATTGAAACATACCACAGTACCCAATTAATATGTACAAGTTTTGTGTTCATATGAATCAGTTTAAAAATGGAACAAAAAATAAGATACAATAATGAAACTGCAAACACTTTAAAAATTGAAATTTTTAACACAGTACATCTAAACAGGGAAGGGGTGTCCAATTGCCATATGCCTCTACCCCACAAACATATATTCAACTAAAAATGAAGATTTGGGCAGCATGGGTATATTTACTGAGTTAAAATAATTAGAATGATTTTCTTTATATTGAGTATTGGAATATAGGAGGACAAACCTTTGGTTTAGCAAACACAGTTACATTGTGTTACCAAAGAAAAAAGAAATAAGGCTGCAAGGTAAAAATGTTCAGACTGAAGCTGCCACATAACTGAAATGAAAATTGCATTAGTAGCTAACGATCTTGATGTTTGAATTAAATTAGGCTGCTATGAATTCTCAGGATAGGAATGCTGGGGTTTCTTTCTGTCTCTGTATCACACGAATCACATGTATTTTTCTATGCTTAGTTATTTTTTGTCAGTTATTCTACAGATAACCTCATATACTTTGACTTCACTAAATTCGTTATCTTGGTACTTTTACATGTTTCATTAAAAATGGAAGAAATTAGGAAATGCTTACTTTCTGAACTTAGTTTACATAAACTTATATTTTAATTCTTTATATTGTGATATTATACAGTGAATTTTCAGTTAGATCTGCAATCCAATTCAAAAGGTTGGAGAGATTTTCTATATTTCTAAATTTTCATAGTATATGATTCTCTTTGAAAAATAAATCCCCTTAATTTTTAAACTAGCCCCATTAGAAGCAAATCTTTGATTTTATTTATTTGGCAATGTGCATTTTGTCTCATTTTTAAAGAATATTGTTTTCATTTGATAATGTAAGGTTGAAATTAGGAACAGAATTATGCTTGTTCAATGATTTCCAGTAACTATAAGTTTCTTTGGAGTAGTTTGAGAAAAAGTAATAATTTGTAGTTCTCTAGTTTCCTTAAGTTTTTTCTCTTTGTCTTTGTATCATACTAATATTACTATGAAATCTGAGTAGATGTGATTTTGTTTTAAATTTTGTTTTTTGATGTTTGAAAACTTTTTATGAATTTGTGAATTTGCCTTAAACTCAGAAATATCCTTAGCTGTTATCTTTCAAATATTCTGTCTCCTCCTCTCTCTTCTTTCTGGCAATTTAAATATTAAAGTACTGTGGTTCTAGAAGGAGATTATTCTGTGAAATGTTCATTTTAATATATTTGAGTTGCCATATTATTCTGGAAAGAATGATTAAAAAGCAAGTCATATTTACAACTCCATTTTTTTTTTTTTTTGCGGTACCAGGGATTGAACCCAGGGGTGTTCTACCTCCGCGCTACACCCCAGGCCCAATTTTTTTTATGCTTTATTTTTGAAACCGGGTCTCACGAAGTTGCGGAGGGCCTCACTAGGTAGAGAGAGAGAGAGAGAGAGAGAGAGAGAGAGAGAGAGAGAGAGATCACTCACGCACATGCACGCTGAGGTTGGCCGCTAACCCAGATCCTCTGGTCTCCGCCTCCCAAAGTACTGGGATTACAAGCGTGCGCCACCACGCCCGGCTACAACTCCATTTTAAATTTATTTTTAAAATTAACATTTCTCATAAGTATATTTTAGAAAAAAAAAACCCAAGTCAATTTTTAGCCTAGCCAATGTAAACATCACAGTAAGAAAATGAAGACAAAGGAATGATAAATATATAAGGCTAGTCACTGAAATAGTTGACTTTTAATATCTTAAAAAAGTCCAGAAATAAGATACTTATTTTGCAAATAATATAAAATTTTCCATTTTATGCTAAAACTACATTTTAAGGATTTGCAGGGTTCCATGTTACTCCCACTGGTCAATGCTTTATTACTAAGATACATTTGTAAATAAAAATTAACATCTTAATTTCTAGTAAAGTGTGAGCTTTGTTTTGGAAAATATAATAAAAGATGAATAATTCTCAGTTTTTAGCAATATGTTTTGGGGAACAGTAAAGAGGAAAACACTTCCCTTGACTGAGCCAAAGCTAGAATGATGCATGACTTTTACCCATTTAGTGATTAGAGTTTTCAAAATAGAATGCTATTATTAAGAATTTGTGGAGTTGATTCACAGAATAGAATTTCATTCATATTAGCATTTTTGTGTAAATCTAAGTTTTGCAGGACATTAAGCTAAGCATTGTCACTGGACTTATAGCTGTTATTTTTATAGCATAACAATAGTGGGACATAAACTAATCAAAATATTTCATCTTGTATTTTGCATATTCCATTTAAAATTCTTTTGAAAAGAAACATTGAAACATTTTTCTGAACATTTAATGTGTGCTTTTGGTGATCATTTATGTAATTGTATGAAAGAATTTCCATATATTAATGTGATAATTTAAATACATTTGGTAGCTGAAAGGATAATTCAGGAAATAGAAACTACAAAAGATAATACTGAGTCATAGAACGGAAAGAATTATCTTCCTTATCCCTACACTTTATTTTCCATATTTAACACAATCTCATAATACAATATAAATATTTGATCAACTTATTTTCTCCATATGCCTAAGAATTTTCTCTATTCTAGGCAATGTGTGTAAACTCTATTCATAATCATAGCATGCCCTGACTTTTTGCATGAAAATATCTGCATCAAAACTCTCCTTTTGATTTTGCTAGACAAAATCTCAGCTTCACCAAGACTTTTATAAAATCCTTTACCCTCTATTTACTCAATTTTTCATCCATTCATTTTACAGACATGGGCTTCTCTCTACATGGAAAGATGATATGGCACTTTGGTTAAAAGTACATAACCTGAAGTTAAGCAAGCTGGGTTCAAGTCTCGATATGACTGAGGGCCAGTTTGTAACTCCCCTGGGCCTAGTGTTTGCTGTTTTGTTTTCATTATTGAAACAATGGCAGTAATAACATAATAAATCTGTTTAAAGTTAGGAATCAATGAGTTACTGTTTGCAAAATGGTTATAGCAATATCTAGTACTTGGAAATTTTAGTGTAATTGTTGTTATATTATTTCCAAAAGAAATATCCAACATTTACACAGAGCTGAAAATGACATTAGGGCAGAGAGAAGGTCAGAGTTTTGCTGCTGTTGTTGTGTTGTGGTGTTTTATAACAATTTCTATCCAAGTAGTTTGGTTAGCAACAGCTCTTTCAAATATTAGCCATTTACTAGGTATATAAATACTATAGTATACACCTTACAATTTAGTGAAGTATATGTAGTACTAGCAAATCTCCAGGAACGCTCATCATATTTTCTTCATAAAATAATTATCTAAATAAACAGCATCTAATTTTCAGTTCCCTTATTTGTCAAATATGAACATCATCACCATGTTAAATTATCATAAGGAACACATAAAATGATATCTGCAAAGAGTTTATTACAGGGCTATCATTCAATAAATAGAAGGTATTCTAAAAACTTAATGATAGGAGATGAGAAAATCATTTAATGGAATAATATATGTCAAATTATATACAAAGTCTCTGAATCCCTAGAAATTTAATGATCCACCTTCCTCAAAAAATAAAAAGTTCAGTAAATTAATAGAATATAAATTCAATAGCCTTCATAGTCATAAGCACACATACACAGACACAGACACAGACACACACACACACACAAACACACACACATACACACACACACACTCTAGTTTGAAAGTATAATGGGAAAGAAAACACTTCAATAGCAATAAGAAAACTGAATTTAAGTACTAACTATACAACTTGCAATATCTCTGAGAACTTGAAAAGATTTCTGAAAGACAAGTAATATTAACAAATTGTTGTGAAGTTTTCATATTTTAATGATTTTAATAGAAGTAGTGATTAGAATGGTGGTTACTGGAAGCTGGAAGCAGGGAAGGGAGATAATCAGGAGATGTTGGTCAAATGGTACAAATAGGTAGGAGGGATATTTTTAGATCTATTGCACAGCATGGTGACTATACTGAATAATGTACAGTATATTTTTAAAAATTGAGCATAAATTGAAATGTCAACAAAATGTATGTAAGGTGATGGATGCTAATTAGCTTTCTTAATGATTCTGCAGTGCATGCGTATACATATATATGTATACATATATAAATATATAAATATATAAATGACTTTCAACCTTAAGTATATACAACTAAAATTTGCAAATTAAAATAAATCATATGAAAAATATAAGAATAGCTAGGATAATACTAAAAAAAGAAGTTGCTAAGTGAGATCAATCCACTACATATGTAAACATAGTATAACCCTATAATTATACCAATGTGATACTGATGTATGAAGAGAAAACTGCAGTGGGATAGAATAGAAATCACACAAATACAGAGATATATATGTTCATGGGTCCACGAATACTTGTGGAAATTTAATATATACAAATGGGGGCAATAGTGGATATTTTAATAAGTGTTTCTGGACAACCGATAGTCATTTGGAAAAAGAGAAAATTAAATACATATGTCAAACCGTGTACAAAAATAACAAAGGGATGAGGAACACAATATAAAAACTAAAACTATACAAGTAGTAGAAGAAAGCATGACTGCATTTCTCCTTACATTTAGTGTATGGACATACTAACTGTGACACAAAATCCAGAAGAAAGAAAATTTAATGACTTTTGTATGAAAAATCCATAAACTAATTTAAAATAACTAGGAGAACTTTTGGAATGTATAAAAAAGACAGAAGAATATTCTATGAATATTTGGAGAGCAGATAGTATTACCAACCTCACAATAATAGAGACCAAATTTTGTTATTTGAGTGACAAATTTTGTTATATTTCAGTTCATATAAAGAACTGAATATAAAAGGGTAAATATATAAGGGTAAAAATATTTCCCTTAATTTTTGCATTTCTCCATATTTACTCAACCCACCTGCCACCAGGCTCATTTGCCTGATAACAACAGGTCTCTAAACTGAGCAGACACATGGACACTTTGATCCAGGTACTATTTCTGAACTCGGAGGTGTCTTGCACTGTTGGGTGTGGGATTTGGCTTTTGAAGTAACTGCCCAGAGACCAAAGACAATAGAATGTGAAGGCGCTGAAATGCTTTACATACATAAATTGTATGCTAGAATTAGCACATATATGACTTGAAAATATTATTGCCATTTTGTAGGTTGTCATAAATGTATTTGAAGTTCTTGATGGGCTTTATTTTGACAAAGCTAATTTTTACTTTTTGTTGTTGCTTGTGTTTTGGGTCTCATATCTGCAATTCATGAATAAGTGCAATGATGTAGAGATGTGCTCCTACAATTTTTCAAAGATTTTTTAGAACTTGGAGTACAATGATAAATAGCAGTAATAAAGTGGGGACTCTTGTTCCTTACCATTTAGTGAGAAACTTAGGTTTTTCATCTCTGAATATGATGCAAGCTGTCAGTTTTCCAATAAGATCTTTAACATGTTGAGATGTTACCTCTATTCATAGTTGTCTGATTATGTTATTATAAAAGGGTATTAGATTGTATAAAATACTTTTTCTGCATCAATTGAGATAATCCTGTTTTTCTTCTCATTATATTAACATAACATGTTACATTGTTGGTTCCAAGGATTATGACCATTTTCTTTGAACCATTTCATTCAATTGGTAGCATTCCAAAAACCCTCAACACATAATCTATCCTCACTGTTTCTGAAACCCATATGTGTATTCACTGTACACATGTGATAATACCACAACCAATCTCAATATCTTTTATGGGGAGGGGGTGAATGGGAAGGAGTCGGGGGAAAACTCACCAAGTGCTGTGTGCATGTATGTCACTATCACTATGAATTACATTATGATGTGAGGCTATAATGCACCAATAAAAGAACAGAAATATAAATAAAATTTAAAAACCCATATATGTTTTATATATGTATATAATATACACATATATACACATATATAAAATATATGTGTATATTATAAAAGCCATAAATCTTATTGATCACAAAAAATGCATAAAACCACAATTAACAAAACAGAACTAATTCATGTTTTCACTTATGTACCTTTATATTGCTATAGAAAAATCAAGATTAATATACTTTGCAATAAAATTGTGACTCTAAGCCTCAAATTCTTATTTGACACTTCCTAGCAAGTTCAAACTACCTCCCTTATAAACTATGATATCATAATAAATTTACTCTTTGTAACTATACTAATACTCATATTGACTATATGGTCCCTGTTTTCAAATTATAAATACTTGAAAAATATTTAATGTTAGGAAAAAAAGTGCTCAAGTTTCCAATTTACCAATTCCTCAATGTGTTTTTATTTTCTCAATTTTCTTCTCTTAAATAGATTAATAGTTTTGCCTTTATAAAACTATAATCCTTTCATTTTGTGCACTGGGAACTTGGTCCTCTTTCATCTTCTAAAGCATTAATCCTTTAATAACCACTTTTATATTTAAATATTCCATTTAAACCATAGATAATTTGTATCCATATACAAAAGTTATGTCAACTTCCATCTATAAAATCCAGTCTCAATCCTATTCTCTCACCCCCATTCTCCCAACTTCTGTAAACACCAAGGTTTTCTCTTTTTATCTTCACAAAATATCTGACCAAATTGCTCTAGTTTTTTTTTCCTTATTTCTCAGTTTCAGATAATCTATTTCACTCTGGTCTCTATTACCCTCAGTGAATCAGTTCTACTAAAAAAGTTCAGTAAGAATATACTCCTTGGTAAACCATTTGAAAGCCCCCTTTTTACTGATTTTTAAACTGCTTCATTGAGGTATAAGTAGTTGTTATAGTTAGATATATATTGTCCCCAATGAGCTCATGTATTAAAGTTCAGAGTTGATACAATTACGTCATGAGGGTTATAATCTCATCAGTAGGTAAATTTATTGTAATGGATTTTGTGGGTGGAAACATTGACAGGTGGTGTGTGGCTGGAGAAGGTGGGTCCCTGAGGGTGTGGCCTTTGTGATTATGCTTGTGTCTTTGAATCTCCTTGCTTGCTTATTCCCTCTGCTTCTGGCCTCAGTGATGTGAGAACAGAGCCCTGTTCTCTCCCTCTCTCTGCTTCCCACCACCGTGCCCTGAGCTGCAGTCATTGCACATGGACTAAACTGGAGATCTCTAAAAAATACTGAACAAATAAATCTTCATTCCTCTAAATTGTGTGCTCAGTCATATTGGATTATAACATTGAGAATGTTAATAGAGTTGGAAATATACAAAACACCTGCAATATTAATTTGTGCAGTTTGAGTCTTAACATAGGTGAACTCCTGTGACACCATCACCACTATCAACACAATAGACACATACTCCTGCCACTTTTTAGCTAAGCTGCTCTGAACTCTTTGTCCTGAGCTCCACCCTCAGCCAGTTCCTGAGTTTCTGGTAACTCTCTTCAATGGAGAATAGGATTTCCATATACATTTTGGCAGAAATTCTGCAATGAGCATGTTTGGATCATTACTAACTGTATTAGTACAAATTTCAAATATAATTTCATTTCATTGCCCTTGTTAAAAATAGACTTAACATTTCATTTGGTAACCATCATTCTCTGCTTCTATGACTTCAAATAGTTAATATTTCACATAAAAGTGAAAATGTGCAGAATTTTGTCTCTTGACTCCAGGCTTTCTTCACTTAGCATTATTTTCTCCAGGTTCATATGTGTTGTACGTCACTACAGATAACAGGACATCTATCTCTTTCAAGGGTGCATGGTAGTTATTTGGACTGGGGTGGGGGGGTTGGGAGACCTATAAGTCAAACGATAAAAAATGTCACGTACACAGGAGAAATGAATTTAGATATATTGTGCAATATGATGATTATAGTTAATAATTTGTTATATATTTGGAAATTACCAGCAGGTTTCAAATATTTTCAATACAAAAACTTAAGAATGTGAAGTAGTTAGTGGATATGTTCATTATGATTTAGTCATTTCACAATGTTAACACATATAAAACTTCATGTAACAGAATAAATATACACCACATTTATAAATTAACAGAAAATAATTATAGAAAAATATTTTGACTGGGAGTCATTTTTTCATTTTTCTCTTCTTCCTGAAATAATTATGTTTCATATCCTGCTGACTGTAACATCAAAATATTTGTGACTTTCTAAAGTTATTTCAGTAAGTTTATAGTGTAGTCATTCACTATCATTCAGCTGTGCAATTATAAAATCACAATTGGATAATTGGAGTCTATTCATTATTTACTTAAATTAAATGTATTTTAATCAGTTATCTTTATAAAATAAAACTTTCATATTTTAATTTTTATGGCAACATTTTGTACATTACTTATGAAATAAGAAATTCAGTCATTATTCAAGGTCAAGCAACCCACCCAATAGAGTAAA
Source organism: Glis glis (assembly GCA_004027185.1). Taxonomy (NCBI): domain Eukaryota; kingdom Metazoa; phylum Chordata; class Mammalia; order Rodentia; family Gliridae; genus Glis; species Glis glis. The sequence goes on from PVJS01047410.1 coordinate 14,685, forward strand.
TCGTTATTTAGTAAATTTAATTTGATGCCAGGGAATCTGTATTCTAAATGCTATTCTACATGATTTTGATAATCTTGTAGTTTGGGAAAGAACTGTTCTACATGAGATCAGATTCCAAAACACTTTTTGACCTTTTTCTCCAGGTTCTTATTCAAAATGCTTTTTAAATAAAGCTCTTACTTAGCATCATCAGTTTCTATATTCTCCATCTTTCCATTATCTGATGCTTACACTTTAGAAATTATTAGTTTGCCATACATTACAGTTATAAATTATGGATGCATTATACCTTTACTAAAACAATCATCTACAGGATAAGGACCATGTTTTTTTTTTTTTTTCCCCTAGAGGAAGGCATATCAAAGGTTGTGTGTTGTGTGCCTGTGTGTGTGGTACTGGAAATTGAACCCAGAAGCATTCTACCTCCAAGCTACACCCCCAGCTCTATTTTATTTTTTACTTTGAAACAGGATCTTGCTAAATTGCTGAGGCTAGCCTCAAACCTGCTTTCTTCCTGTCTCAGCCTCCCAAGTACTGGGATTACAAGCATGTGCCACCACACCTGGCTTCACAGCTATGTTTTTTTTTTTGCGGTACCGGGGATTGAACCCAGGGGCGTTCTACCTCCGAGCTACACCCCCGGCCCTATTTTTTTATGCTTTATTTTGAAACCGGGTCTCATGAAGTTGCAGAGGGCCTCACTAGGTAGAGAGAGAGAGAGAGACAGGGAGAGAGAGAGAGAGAGAGAGAGAGAGCGGAGGCTGGCCG
>PVJS01047411.1:0-15453 GCA_004027185.1 Glis glis
TTTTTTTTTTTTTTTTTTTTGGCTGTACTGGGGATTGAACCCAGGGGCATTCTACCTCCGGGCTATACCTCAGCCCTATTTTCTTAAAATTTTATTCTTTATTTTGAAAAAGGGCCTCACTAAGTTGTGGAGGGCCTCACTAAGTAGCTAAAGTTGGCCTTGAACCTGCAATCCTCTGGTCTCAGCCTCCTAAGTACTGGGATTAGAAGTGTGCCCCACCACGCCCAGCTTATATAAGATCCTTCTCTTGATAAAAGGTTTAGGAAGGACAAGCCAGGCAGGATGGCTCACACTTGTAATTCCTGTACTTGGGAGGCTGAGACAGGAGGATCACAGGTTCAAGGCCAGGCTCAGCATCTTAGTGAGGCTCTCAGCAATTTAGTGAGACCCTGCTTCAAAATTAAAAAATAAAATGGGGCTGGGGGTGTAGCTCAGAGGGAGAATGTCCCTGGGTTCAATCCCCAGTACCACACTCACACACACAAAGGGATGAATAAAAGTGGGGAAAAGACTATTGAACCCACATCTGTAACTAGAACCTAATTCACTAATTTGCAAGTCAGACACAAGAAAATGTTTTCTAGTTTTAAGCTGGGTGTGGTGGCACACGCCTATAATCCCCAGTACTTGGGAGGCTGAGACAGGAGGATCACAGATTCTAGACCACCCTCAGCAAGTAGTGAGACCGTTTTCAAAAAAATAAATAAATAAAAAGGGCTGGGGATGTAGCTTGGAGGTAGAACATCCCTGGGTTCAATCCCCAGTACCATAAAAAAGAAAACAAGAAACTGTGCCATCTGGCATAGAGGAGTGTCCCTGCTGAGAGTCTAAAAGGAGGGAGGGAATTCTTCACCCTGGAATGCTATCCAATAAAAAAACCCTTACAAATTAAGTCAGACTTTTTCAATCAAAAGCAAGGAGAGTACAATTCAAAGACGTCACAAGTACAGGGACCGTGATGGGATGCCTCAGACAGAAGCAAGAATGAGGCCAATCAACACGGAAATATTGATTGACTGGACGAACGGGGGAGCCTCAGTGGATAAATGGGCCAATATGTGCAATAGGATTTTTCTTGTCACCGAATCTCTTTAAAAGCTGTTTAACACCGGGCACGGTGGCACACACCTGTAATCCCAGTACTTGGGAGGCTGAGACAGGAGGATTTCAGGTTCAAGGACAGCCTCAGCAGCTTAGCAAGGCCCTCTGCAACTTAGTGAGAACCTGTTTTAAAAAATAAAATAGTGCTTGGGGTGTAACTCAGAGATAGAATGCCCCTGAGTTCAATCTCCATTACTATAAAATGAAAAGAAAAACAAAGAAGAAAGAAGGCAGAGGAGGCTGAGACAGGAGGATCATAAGTTTGAGGCCAGCCTGAGTAACTTAGCAAAAACCTTGTTTTAAAGTCAAAATCAAAATTAAATTAAAAAGGACTGGGGGTGTAGCTCAGTGGTAGAATACTCCTGGGTTCAATCCCCAGTACAAAAAGGAGAGAGAGAGAGAAAGAGAGAGAGAGAGAGCGCAAAGGAGGGCAGGATCTCCACATTATGGTGGAAAATCTGTAGCTTCATCAAACTTTATCTCTCTCCAGCTCCAGAGGCCTCTTCCTAGTTTCCTGCAGCCCTCATGAACTTCTGGGCCAAGAGTAAACACAATCACAAGTAGACTGCCCGGGATTGCGGCTCAGAGACACCAGGAGGAGTCGGCCACGGGCAGGTGCATCATCTTCGTCTTAACATGGAGGAGAGGGCTGTGGACCAGGCCCCAGGGTGACCAACTCTAAACAAGCTGCTGTGATACTGACTGCTCACTTACCTGCTACCAGATCCCTTTAATTTCTTCATAAATTAGCTTTGCCTACCACCCCACTCCCCACCCCAGGAAAGAATGAGCAGAGAGCTTTCCTGACTCCCCTGGACCCGCTGAGTGGCTTCAGCGCCCCACCGAGCTGCCCTGGTGTGTGAGCCTCCGGGTCCTGATTCCCAGCAAAGGCCAGGGATCTGCTTCAAAGGAAACCAGGAGGCAAATGTCATTACCAGCCCCTGCCACATATTGAAAGCAGGAAGCTGGTAGGGCCACCTGTCTTTATCCTGCCAGCTGCTATTAAACCATCAAAGGCTCATTTGTGTCCCTTTGATGTGGGCTGCAAGCGTATTTCCTGTGATGATTGTAGATTAAATGTTATAAACGGGCCCAACAGGCATTCCTGGAAAAGTACCAAGTCCTCATCTTAGGATCAACTGTATTTCCAGTTGAATATCAGTTTTTTACAGTGTGAGCTACACTGTCACTTACACTGTCTAAACACCCATTCCACTGTCTGTTGAATTAGTTTAAAATGGGCAACTGCTTCAAAGGGCTATTGGCAATATAGTTATATTTATCAAGATTTAGAAACCTGAGGACAAGAAAGAAAAATAGATAGGGTCACCTGCACGGCTTCCATGTGACGGCAAGCATGAAGAGCCACGCTGAGGTGGGGAAGCCAGGGTCCCCGGGATTTCAGCCAGTAAGTCCCCATTCTAAAAGCACTCCTCACAGTTTGGTGGTGTGGGGTTGGGGTGTAAGGCTAGGCACAGGCTGGGCTGCAGGATCGATCTACCACAAGGTGGAGAAGCCAGGGACACTTTCTGACATCTTATTGTACTTGGGAGACAAAAACTGAAGTGGGGGCTGCCAGGAGATGAAGGGCCAAGGTCCCCTTGGAAGGGGGAGAGTAGCAGAAAACCTGGCTCTCTGTGTGCAGTTCTCTGGGACTCTGTCCTTCCACGCTACAAGGCAAGGAGCTACGAAGCCACTGGGAGACCAAAGGAAGCCGGGCGGTGTTGTCAGCCATCTCTGGGCTGAGGAGACAAGAGGTGTGAGTTTATGTTGTGCCAAGGAGGAGGATCTTTGTAAAATGTAGTTTTCATGCGTTTATTGGTGCATTGTTATTATATATCATAGTGAGGTTCAAAGTGTTACAAACATATATGCTCATAGTATTGGTAGTGATACCTTCATGTATGGATATAGAATTATTTGAACTGGGCCCTTCATCAATTCTCCTTTTTAGTCTCCGACCTCCCTTCTCCAATCCCCTTCCACTATTTTATTGATCTCTGTCCTTATTTATCTGAAGTTCCTTTTGTTTCCTGTTTTCTTTCTAGCTTCTACATATGAAAGAAAACATATGACCCTTAACTTTCTATGACTGGCTGATCTCAGCCTAATATTCTCTAGTTCCATCCATTTTCCTGCAAATGACATAATTTTGCTCTTCTTTATGGCTGGGGAAGGAGGAGGATTTTTAATGAACACATCAGCCTCTCAATGGGTCCCTAGAGGGGATTCCAGGGCATGCACTGAAGCAGAGATGAACAAACAGACCAGCGGTCCAGAGGCTGACCCGCACAGATGCAGTCCAGGGAGCGAGGTATGAGATCAGCAGTGCAGGGAGGTGAGGATGAACCTGTGTGGAAATGACTCAGATAGTTCAGATATCAAGAACAGCAGATCTTGACTCCTAACACACACACGGGGCATGGAAGCTGATGCTGGAGGAATCATTGTGCATGTAAAATGCACAATGGTGAGCCTTTAAGAAGAAAGCACGTGTTATAGCTAGACATATAATGTCCCCTAAAGAGCTCATTTATTAAGGTTTGGAGCTGATATAATTGAGTCATGAGGGTTATAATTCCAGCAGTGGATAAATATATTGTAATGGATTTATCTGGGCAGTGAACCAGGTCAGTAGGGTGTGGCTAGAGATGGGTTCTTGGGAGTGAAGCCTTGGGTATTATATAAATGGTTCCTCCTCCCCCTGCTCTCTCTCTCTCTCTCTCTCTCTCTCTTGCTTCCGGCCTCCATGATGTGAGGTGCACAGCCCATATGCTCTCCCTATCTCTGCCTCCCGCCGCCATGCCCTGAGATCTGTGGTCCCTGGCCTCACATGGACTGAACCCAAAACCGTAAGATAATAAATCTTCTTTCCTCTACATTATGTGGTCATTCTTTTAGATTATAGCTGCAAGAATGCTGAACAGAAAAGCACAGAATATCTCCATTACCTTGGGGCAGGCAAATGTTCGGAAGCAGGACACAAGTAGCACTAACGCAGAAAGGGAAGGTGATTAATTAGTCATTCTTAAAGTAGGATAGCCATCTTGGGCACCCATGTTGCAGGCAGAATGTGGGAGAAGGTGTTTGTGGTACACATATCCAACCAAGACCTTTGATCTGCTCTGTAATGAAGAACCCTTCCCAATCAATAAGAAAAAGACCAATGTCCGCACAGGAAATAAAAGACTGGAACAGGCATGTCATCAGCAAGGAGACCAAGTAGCTGTCATATCACATGTATGATCAGTAGCATTGATCATCAAGAAATGCAAATACAACCCAAAAGGTGCTGTGACCATGTACTCACCAGAATGGCTAAAGTTGAAAAGACAGAAGACACCAAATATTGATGCAGATGCAGGGCAACTTGGATCATCCCCCTGAAGTGCTAGTGGGAAATTAGATGGTAGGACACTTTGATAATCTCTTTGGGAGCTAATGCAGGACCTGCAGGCAATCTATGACCAAATGGTCCACCTTGTAGGGTGAAACGCGATAGAAACACACATGTCTATGCATTAAAACATGTTAAATTTTCATAGCAGTCTTATTTGCAATCAACACAGTATATGGAAGCAATCCTCATGTCCATTGACAATAGAATGAATAAACTGGTGCTATTTTGATAAGGAGGCTCTCACCCAACAATGAGAATACAAAACTTATGATCCACACAACAAATGGACAAATATCACAAAGTGTACAACTCTCTGTTTCTATTATGCAAAGTTCACCAATCACAAAAGGCAGGGATGAAGATAGAAGGTGGACAGTGGGTGCTTTGGGGAAGGGTCATGTTAGAGAGGACCATGGGGCTTCCGGGGCTTACATCCTATCTTTTTTGTGATCTGATGGCTATTATCTGTGAGCATTGTCCTTGTGAAAATCCTCAATCCAAGCCCTTCTGCTTATGCATCTTCTGTATTATTTTTATAATTCAATAATACACAGCCGGGTGTGGTGGCATACACCTGTAAACCCGGGACTTGGTAGACTGAGACAGGAGGATTGCAGTTTTAAGGCCAGCCTTGGCAACTTAGCAAGGCTTTCTGCAACCTAGCAAGACCCTGTTTTCAAGCAAAAATAAAAAATAAAAAGGGCTGGGGGTTTAGTTCGATGGTAGAATGCCCCTGGGCTCAATCCCCAGTACAACACACACACACACACACACACACACACACACACACACACACACTTGAATAATGAGCACATGTCCCAAATTTCTTCTCCTTTGGGAATTTGTCCTATTGCTATGCTCACATGAAATTAAGACATCCACATAAGGTGGGGATGTTCATTTTATTTGTTTTGCACCATTGATAATTATCTCCAACAATCAAACACAACTTAATGTTGTCTGCTTAAATACGTGGCTATGAAAAGAACAAGGTAGCTCTATATGGGCCCGTATTAAAAAAAAAATCCCCAAAGATGGATTAACTACAAAAAGCAAGCTGCAAAACAGTAGGCATTGTGTTCTCTCATGGTTGCTAAATATGGAAGATAAAGAAATCTGCATATTTCTGACAAATTACACTAAGCTGGTAATCACGGCTCTGGATTGAGAGACAAGACATTCTGGTCTGAGCTAACAGGGAGATGCACCTCTTCATGCTCTTTGTTCTGTTTGTTTTTCCTTTCATCAGGGATGTACCATTGTTTTCCAGCCCCCTCCCCCTCCCACATCAGAAAGAAAGCACAATAGGAACCGGAGTTGTCGTTAGTGATTTATGATTGCATCCTTCTTTTTTTTCCCTTTTGCACTGATCAATCAAAGGCAGCAAGTACTTGTGCTTTAAATTAATCCACAGGCGTTAAACGTGGTTACACTCTGCTATTTACTCACAAATGCATAGCTGGAGGCCTCTGCAGAGCACCAAGTGTCACCTAGAGCAGGAGGGGAGGATAGAACATCGCCGGACACCCTTCCAGGGAGGAGGGAGGCAGCAGGTGGGACTGCACGCATGGAGTGCAGAAGTAAGGAATCACGTATGGATCAGCTATCTGGGAGCTCTGCAGAGATCAATACAGCCTGCTTGAGCTTTTGCATTCACAGAGGAAAGGAGTGTGCGTGTGTGTGCACAAAAGGGCGTGCGTGTGTTCAGTCTTGGGGTCCTTTCTAGCAGACCCTGCTCTTCACATTTAACTGTTTGGGTGCAGGAGAGGGGCCCTGACAAGGGGAGTTCAACCTTAAGTCAGTTCAGTAATTAGGTTGAAAAACTTGAAGCGAATTCAACCCACAATGTAGTTTATAATGTTTTTCATCTATTTTCCCAAATGCAACCAAGCTGCAGGAAATAAATCGAAGGGTAATGTGACCTGAGAGCAAGAGTCTCACCAGATGGCTTGAAAGAGGGAATCAGAGGGACTAGGTATCAGTGGACAGAGACCAAGAGACCACTCCCTTTCCCTGGAGCAGCAGCATCAATATGTGGGCACTGGGGTGTTCTGAGGCATACTGCGAACAAGACAGCAGATGTGAAAGCCACCAGGCATAGCATGGCATTGCAGAATGTATTCGAGACAGGTTCGCAGAATCAGAATCCACGAGACACCCAGGAAACAATGCTATTGGGTTGAATCCAAGAGCTGCTTCAAAGACTGAATGCTTTTATCAAAGGGTTGAAATCAGATGTAGTCACACTAGGCACAGAGCGAGAGAGAGTGTGTATATGTGTATGATTTGTGCATTGTGTATAAAGTATATATGTATATTACATGTACATAATATATATATATATATACATATATATATCACATAAGGTGTATTTATCAGCACATAGTTAATAACTTGTAACGTATATTTGTGTGGGTATATATATATAAGATCAGATAAATCTCACTTTTTGGTTTCAAGGACAGTCTTTGCAGCACCGTTTATAACAAAACATATTGCAATAAGCTAAGGGGCTTGGCCAGGAGGAGGATGAACTTGTGATTGTGTATCTCCACACTATTCATACAAGGCAGCTGCCATCAAAAAGAAGCCAGCTCTGTGTCCTGGCATGGAAAGATTCCAAGATAAAATCACTGAGCCGAAGTCCTGTATTTATAGCATGACCTCTTCTATGTTTAACACATTTGTTTCAGATGCACAAAGACCCTGTACTTGTATGTTATGAATACAATGGAGAAAGATCTGGAAGGACAGCCACCTGCTCAGCAGCAGTTGATGGAGGGGGGGCAGAGTCTGGCTGAGATGGTGAAGGGAATAATTTTTTTATTCTTTTTCATGATGTTTCCTGTTTTTAACAAGGGAAACATGTTGGGAGCCTTCTTAGTCATCAGCTCTGAGGTCACCTTGGTCTGGCTTGGGAGGGGCACAAACTGCCCACCCAAGTGGAAATTTGTTTGCATGCAAACAAGTTTCCAAGGACTAAACGGGACTGATAAGCAGGGACCCTAACAACTTCCTTATTTCCTAGAATTGTTTACCCTTTCCTTTCCTGATTCATCTGTGACTACCTTGTTTTTCCTGATTCGTCCCATAATGCTTTGATGTCTCCTGTGATTAATTGTTTTTACAATGTTTTGGTTAAAACCCTCAATAAGAGAAAGACGCTGGTGGAAGGAGAGCAGGAGATCTCTTTCTCTTCCCCAGCTGCTCTATACCTCTAATTCTGACCCTTAGTCATTCATAGAAGAGCACTTCTAATCCATCAACAGCAGCATCCATCTACAACAGAAACATACTCCTGTGATGCTTCTATTGTTTATTTTATTTTATTTTTAGATTAGTGAAATGATTGACATGACATTACTTTGCTGAGTATACAGTAGCATCTAAATATGACCATATTAAGTGCGTAGAACATTGTGTGTGGTAGCATAGTTTATCCAGAGCTGGACCAAGAGCTCTACATAGATCTGACCATGCAGGGAATTTGCAGCCATCTTTCATTCTCTAGAATGTTCTCATTCGTTCACTCTGCAAATATTTTTTTTATGCAAGGCAATATGGTAGGTTCTTAGAGGACACAAATTTTCCAGGCTCCTTAATAGAAAAGACATAGGTAGGAACTAAAAATAAGAACTGACCTTTCTGAGTTCTGGTCAGAGCCATGCACTCTGTTGAGTGATTCCCAAGTCCCCTGAGCCCTCCAGCTACACCAGGAGGTGGCGCTTTGACTATTTCTATGTGCTACGGAACATGTGTCCTAGGAGGCAGAACAACATAATGAAACCCAGCACGGTAACTGTTTTCTATCGGGCTGTAGAGATATAAGTAACAATCACTCTTTGCAAGGGCAGAAGAAATTCCTTAAGGCAGTGCTGTGAGACTCAGAAGGAAGGAAGACTCGGTAGGAGGAGCTGGTGGAGGCCTTGTGTTTTCTCAAGCTTCATGGTGTGGCAGAAAGCACGTAGCAACCTTTCCACACCAGGAGGGGAGTAACTGCTAAATGCCTGCGTACAGGAGGTGGTATAATTCTGAGCCATCTAATTGGAATCCAATGTTCTTATACAGAGCGAGTAGGAGTCCAATGTCCCCGCTTTTCACTTAAGTATCAACCAGCTTACTGGGTGGCTGCTGTGAGTCCTCACAGAACAGGAGCCGAGTTGCAGACGAGGGGTTGTGCAACCTGTGGGTTAGCAAAGACAATAAGCCAACTCACAAATAAAAAAAAAAAACAAACATCATCTTAGACTTCTGGTTCTAGCAATAGGGCGGAGGAGAAGATCTAAAGCCCTCCTGTGATTATTTTAAAATGCTCATAAAATGCAATAGGCATTGTTACATAAGCATAGCCAAGGCAGCTGAAAAGAATGAAGACTGCCAGGTGCAAGAAATGAAGAGGAGGCTTAAAGCCCCGGGGTGAGCAGGTGAGCAGAGGCTGGCTGGAGGAGGACAGAGGGAACAGGTGTGTGTGCAGGTGCTGACCTAGAGAAGCAGGCCCTCCAGGTGCACAAGAATCACCGGGGAATGTCCCCTGCATATTCCTTCTGCACCATTCAACAGAAAGGGACATGCCAATCTCTTGCCCTAGAAGGAGAGAGAGTGAATAAAGCCCAAGTCATTTTCTGACCTCTGTTTGAACATGGTTTAAGCCATCCATAAAATGGGCATCAGGAAGCTTATGCCTAAATCCCTCACCAAGCCATATCCTGGGGGTGTGGATGCATGCCTCCCCAACTTTTGATTATCTGCGACTTCAAGGACCCCACAGTAATTTGATGCAGGGGGTAGGAGGAAAAAACAAGAAAGGGTCAATAGCAGAGACAGAATCGGAGCCTCAGAAAGCTGAAACCAGGAGCAGCGCTGAGAACAGGCTCTCTGCAATGCTTGTGCGTGTGAAATTCAACCTCTCCCCGCAGTGTCCCTGGAGGATTCCTATCACAGGGATGGAAGCACAGACAGGCGGACGGACGCAAAAAGAGGGAGCAATTCCCTTCTTTTCTATGGTGCAGTTTTCAATAGATATTTATCTTAATAGAGGAGGAGAGACTCAACCTTAGAAATACTAAAGAAACATTTGAGAGATGCCCGTATAGATGGCACTGCATGATGTTTGATGGTAACTACATAGAAATCAATCAAATAAAATACTGAAGAGTGATGTCATTCTGACAAATAAGTGACTTTGTGCCCTTTTCAACTTAATAAAGATTCGATCAGTTTTCCCAGTGTCAACCAGGTCACATCTGGGTCCTCGTCTGAACTCTTCTAATGGTTTGGTAATTTGACCCTATCAGAGAATTCAAACAGATGTGATCTATGTAGATTTAGCCTACATGACTCCATAGCTAGCCAGAAGAAAGACTTTCACTAAAGAGGGAACATGAGAGACTAAAGGGGTCTCCTCTGTGGGTGGAACGAGGTATAAATATTAATTTATGTAAAGTGAAAAGTCTTACTGATGTATTTTTAAAATGACATGTATTTTAATTGTGCATGCTGTTGTGTGCTGTGGTGGAGCATGTTGCATCCTTTGACTCAAGAAGGGGAAGAGTCAGGAGAGGAGACGATCCTAAACCTCGGGGGACAGGTGACCGTGGAGCTGAAACAATCTCCCATTTTCCCACAGTGACTCCCGCGAGCACAAGAATGGAGGTGGCACTCCGAGTAAGTGGTTTGGAAACGAGAGGTTGGTGAAAATAATAGAAAATGCACCAGTCAAAGGACTTAAGAAGCACCATCTGCAACCACAGCCCCTGGTTCTGAAACACGGTCATAAAGTGAGGACTTAGAATTCTGCTCTTCCTCCTGCATCCTGGAGTCCCATCCCAAACCTGTACTGTTTACAAGTCAAAACGGGCCATGAGAGCTCAATCCCATATGAAAATAGGGCTGTGCTCCGGGTTGGTTTGGTTGGCATCAGGGCTTGAAATGTAAGGGCAAGGAGTCCACGCCTTTATGTCCTTTATCTTCAACCCCCACCCCGAGGATACTAGGGATGGAGCTAATTGTTTGTCTTGATGGCTTCTGATATTGAGATTTATCTTAGGTGCAAATCGTAATTGGGTAGATGAGTATTTTGGAACAGGGGCATATTGAATTTCTCTTTTGGAATAAAACTTTGAAATTTCAATAATGTTTTGAGCATCTTTCTCTCTCTTATTTATTTATTTATTTATTTATTTATTTATTGTGGCACTAGGGATTGAACCTAGGGGCATTTTACCTTCTGAGCTACACCCCCAGCCCTTTTTATTTTTCTCACTAGGTTGCTGAGAGTCTCACTGTGTTGCTGAGACTGTCCTCAAACCTATGATCTTCCCGTCTTAGTCTCCCAAGTACTGGAATGACAGGCATGCACCACCACACTCAGTTTCTCTCTTATTTTAAATGTCCTAGACAGAATAGATCAGACCAGGGTTGATGTGCCTGTTACCTGGTAGCCCTGTTACCCAGTCTAAGCCCTGCCCATGGAAGCCTCCCACAGTGGATCAAGACAAAAGGCTGGGTTGAGCCTCTCTGAAGAAGAGAGAGGTTCAAAACATGGAAACAGCTGGGCGTGGTGGCGAATGCTTGTAATCCAAGTACTTGGGAGGCTGAGACAGGAGGATTGCAGGTTTGTGGCCAGCCTCAGCAACTTAGTGAGGCCCTCCACAACTTAATGAGACCCTGTTTCAAAATAAAAGAATAAAATAGGGCTGGGGATATAGAATACCTCTGGGTTCATCCCCAGTAACACACACACACGTGCACACACACACACACACACACACAAACATGGAAACAAATCACCTTACCTCAGGTTTTCTGTAGAAATAGATTCTTCAATTCAGAAAAATAGCAGTCAAAGGCACCACGTAATTACAAAGAACAGCAATCACATTGAAGACAAACATGGACATAGTATGCTGTGCATCTTCAACAAGATCTAGAAAGATAACGTAGAAAACTGAATGACATCACCATGGTGCTTCGCATCATCAAAATCCCCCACCTTCTCTGTGGAATGTGTTTACTGTGGGAAGTAGTCCTTGTTTTCTGCAATGATTCTGTAACCTGTACAAGCCAGGGTGATGGGACACTCCCCACCTAGTGAATTTTCCCCTTCCCTGTGGTCTCTCTGTAGGCCCTTCTGGAGGATAGCAAATGGAATGCCAGCCTTCTTCGCTGTAGATTGTTAAGGGAAACTCAGTACTTTTAATCATGTTGTCAAAACCCAAATAAGCCAATGTATCAAGTTGTTTCTTCACAATGTGGCTTAATTACAGGAAAATCATCCCCACCAGGAAAAAAAAATAGCTTCAAGAAGCATTTTCCTTAATCACACCAAACCTAGCTAATCGGGTTTGCCTTGAGATAAAACAAGTCATCACAAAGCTCATTAGAAGCCAGTGGAGGGACACTTAATGGAAAGGGGTTCCCTTATGATTTGGGGGAGAAGAGGAAATATTTCACCAACAGGCTTGAAGGAAATGCGATGGAGTCCATTGAAATGATGAAGAGACAGGACTTTGTTCTTGGGCTGAGCTGCCATGTCCAGCTTCCCCAGAGCAACCCCAGACAACCCCTCTGTCGATGGATCCTTTGCTTTCCTTCCTGGCTCCTGTGCTGATCAAAGAGGAGGTCGCCTCATTTCTTCATCTACATTCTGTTTCTAGCTCAAATATGTATGCCCAGGATTTCTGATCATTAAATATAATTGAGCTTCAGCTAAACTAGTTTTGGTAAGTTCACAGGCAGGCCCACAGGTAGCCAAGGAAAAAAGACATGTATTTAAAAAATATTTAGTGGTGAGGAAATTTGCATGATATAGAGCTAAGCAAAAAGAGCAGATCCTAGAGACTGCCAGTCAAGGATGGTAAGAAAGGACATTTCTATCCCACTATTTCCTCAATGCTTACTGAGACCAAAAGAAAATAAGAAACGATAGCAACAAAGAAAACTAAGGCATCAATGAGAAATGATAGCAAGAAAGAAAACTAAGACATCAATGAGAAACGATAGCAAGAAAGAAAACTAAGACATCAATGAGGAAGGAAACAGGCCAAAATGCAAATACATAATGACACTCGGCTGAGGAATGCTTTGAAATCTGAACAGAAATAGGGCAGATTGGGGAAGCCATCAGACAGCTCCTAACAGACAGCTCTGCAGGCTTCCTGGGAGCAATCAAGGAGAAAGCCTCATGGACTAGGGTGGCCAGAGAAAATCGAAGGTGCCTGGTTATATTTTGGTTTCAGATAAGTAATAAGTAGGATTGCATAGAAGTGGCCCACACATTTCATGGGATGTACTTACACCAGAAATGTTTCGCTGCTCATTTGGTATGCTGATTTAACCAGCACCCGCCCTGCGTTGAATCCAGTTGTGTGTAATGCCAAGGAGGGAAGTCAGCCAGCTCGCCAATGGCCTTCAGGTCACATTGTTTGGGTCATTTAGTTTATTGCCAAAATGGTTAAATATAGAGATTTCACCTAAAATTTTATATCTCTGCCTTCTCTTGAAAAAAATGACACTATGCCTACGGAGGACCCCAAGTCACACATGGCAAGAACAGGCAGGGCGGCTTTATCTATTTTTTTTTGTGGTACTAGGGATGAAACAAAGGGGCCTTCTACCTCTGGGCTACACCCCCAGACTTATTTTTTTTTTAATTTGGAAACAGGGTCTTGCTAAGTTGCTGAGATCCTCACTAAACTGCTGAGGCTGGCTTCGAATCTACGATCCTCCTCAGCCTCCCAAGTACTGGGATTGCAACCGTGTGCCACCATGCCTGGCCAGGCATTTTCAGGGTCCTCTTTGAACTGAGCTGTGCTTTCAGCTCCACTCATCTGCTTTTTGCACACATGACCCATTTAGTTGGCTGGCATCCCTGCTTAGCTCCCAGAACCTGTGTTTTGCTTTGTTTCTTTGTACATGCTCTCCCGCTTTGAATCAGCAGGTGCGGGTCAGTAGCACGGAAGCTAGGCATGCCCGCAGCCACCTGGTCTGCAGGTGGAGCATTGCCACTGCCCTGGGCTCAGCTCTTCTTGGGTTGCTTGTTGGATTTGGAGTTCGAGCCTGCAGGGGAGGGGACCTGCTGGAAATGAGGTAAGGAAATCAGTGCTGTGGAAGCAGCCAGCTGTGGCCCAAGAGCCTGACTAGGAGCTGGCCAGCTGTCTCGAATGTCAAAAGCTCAGAGATGTTCCAAGGCCAGAGAGAAGCAAAGCAGGACACTAGCCAGCCGAGACCCCTGAGCACCAAGGCGGCCTCCGTGGGCAGCTTCCTGAGGCACCGCAGCCCCTGCGCTTTCATCTTCCTTTATTTTTCTTATATTCCATTAAAGGGGAAAATCGTTTTTACACTGGAATAGAATGCACGGAGTCTTTTCTTTTTTTTTTTTTGTAGAAGGAAATGGTTCTACTCTCTCTTACCTGCACGAGCGAGCGTGGGAGAGGGATGCTGGGAGTGAGCATGAGCGACTGGTGTGGGGGAGACTCAGGGTGTCTGTCCTTCTTAATGTCTCTCTGAATGTTTCTGTGTGGTTTGAACTTTATATAACAGGCTGCGTCATTTGTACAAAAATATTAAAGCTATTGTAAAGACCCCCTTACAGCATTGAAATAGTTAAAGTTGCTTGCTGCAGGCTCTTGCTAACAAGGCAGGATGTCCTTAGCGGACTCACCCCCTGATTCAAACATCTGTTGGGAAAACAAAACGTCCTTACTTGGGACCCTCCTGACTGAGGTCAAGATGGCCTTCTATAGATTAATGGTTATTGTGGTTACTATTACTGTAACAGTCTGGAAAGTTAGGGAAAATATCTTCCAATATAGAATGTACAAGGACAGTGAATGTCTAACCGGTCTGTGATGATCAGCTGTATCTATAACCAACCATTGTAAAGGTCAGGGAAACCCCACGTGGGACTGTCCAATTAGCAGAGAGAAACTGAGGCTCTTTGTTTAAAAAATATAAAAACTGAAGCAAAAATGTGCTCGAGGTCCCCCGTACTGAACTGCTGTGTCAGTTTATGTTGGGCACCCTAGCTTAAGCTTGAATAAACGGCTCTTCTGCAGTTGCATACGGCTTGGTCTCCTGGTGGTCTGTCCAGGACAAAAGGGTCTGGGCATAACACTATTAGGTATTTGGTACTAGAGATTGAACGGGGAGGGGGGCATTCTACCTCTGAGCTATACCCCCAGCCCTTCTTATTTATTTATTTTTTGAGGCTGGCCTCAAATCTGTGTTTCTTTGATCTCAGCCTCTCAAGCCAGATCATCATCATCGTCGTTGTTATTATTATTATTATTATTACTATTATTATTATTTTGATACCGGTGATTGAAGCCAGGGGTGTTCTACCTCTGAGCTAGACTCCCAGTCCTATTTTATTTATTTAATTTTTTATTTTATTTTTGTGGTGTTGGGGATTGAACTCAGAGGCATTCTACCTCAAAGCTACACCCCCAGACCGATTTTTACTTTTTATTTGGAAACAGAGTCTCGCTAAATTGCAGAGGGTCTTGCTAAGTAGCTGAGACTGGCCTCGAAGCTGTGATCCTCTTGTTACAGTCTTCCAAGTACTGAGATTAAAGGTGTGTGCCACCATGCCCAGCTCAAAACTATTACTAATAAGTATACAGAATAATCTAGAACTACTTTCAACCATATTATATATGTACATACGGGGAAAAAAAGACTAGTTACCCCCAAAATGTGAACAATGCTTGTCTTTGGGAGTTAGGGTGGCAGTTTGTTCTCATATTTATTTTACTGTTTTGTATGTTTTCCATTCTGTCTTCAATTAATATGCACTAAATTCACTTTGAAAGCACCATGAACGGTTTATCTTAAAAAAATAACTTTTACACTGAAATCCACAAACAGATTCAGGCTGATTGTGGAAAGTGACAAAAGATGAAAATTCCTTCCATTCCTGTGTATATAAGTGTGTGTGTGTGTGTGTGTGTGTG
>PVJS01047412.1:0-15455 GCA_004027185.1 Glis glis
GTACCGGGGATTGAACCCAGGGGCGTTCTACCTCCACGCTACACCCCTGGTCCTATTTTTCCATACTTTATTTTGAAACAGGGTCTCACGAAGTTGCGGAGGGCCTCACTAGGTAGAAAGAGAGAGAAAGCTGAGGCTGGCCGCGAACCCGGATCCTCCGGTCTCTGCCTCCCAAAGTACTGGGATTACAAGCATGCGCCACCACGCCCGGCTTTCATTTTGTTTCTTTTAACTAAGTTGCTTTCCTCCTATCCAGTTTTAAAATTCTACCCATTGTAGAATCTTAAGAGTTGAAAGAGATTTACTTACCAATTGTGTGTTTTTTTTTTTTTTTGTGGTACTGGGGATTGAGCCCAGGGGCATTTTACCTCTGAGCTACACCCCTAGCCCTATTTTTTATTCTTTATTTTGAAACAGGGTCTCACAAAGTTACGGAGAGCCTCACTAAGTAGCTGTGGCTAGCCGCAAACCCAGATCCTCCTGTCTCAGCCTCCCAAGTACTGGGATTACAAGCGTGCACTTCCATGCCCGGTTTATTCTTTATTTTGAAACGGTCTCACTAAGTTGCAGAGGGACTCACTAAGTAGCTGAGGCTGGCCACGAACCTGTGATCCTCCTGTCTCAGCCTCCCAAGTATTGGGATTACAATCCTATGCCACCTTGCCTGGCAATTTTTTAAAAAATATTCTCAATGATTTTTCAGCCTCTATTTGAACACTTGTATGTGTGTGTGTGTGTGTGTGTGTTAATGGTGATTGAACCCAGGGGCATTCTGCCTCTCCCTCTGAGCTACACCCAAAGCCCTTTTTACGTTTTATTTGGAAACAGGTTCTTGCTAAGTCTCTGAGACTGTCCTCAAAGATCTTCCTGTCTTAGCCTTCCAAGTACTGGGATTGCAGGTGTCTGCCACCATGTCTGGCTTTTTTTTTTTTTGGTACTGGGGAATGAACCCATAGGCATTCTACCTCTGAGCTATACACCCAGCCCTTTTTATTTTTTGTTTTGAAACAGGTCTCCCTACGTTGCTGAGAGTCTCCCTACTTTGCTGAGGCTGGCCTGGAACTTTTTTTTTGGTACTGGGGATTGAACCCAGGGACATTCTACCTCCGAGCTACATACACCCCTAGCCCTATATTTTATTCTTTATTTTGAAACAGGGTCTCACTAAGTTTCAGAGGGCCTCACTAAGTAGCCGAGGCTGGCTGCGAACCTGCGATCCTCCTGTCTCAGCCAACCAAGTACCAGGATTACAAGTGTGAGCCATCACGCCTGGCTTTATTCTTTCTTTTGAAACAGGGTCTCACTAAGTTGCTGAGGGCGTAAGTAGCTGAGGGTGGCCACGAACCTGTGATCCTCCTGTCTCAGCCTCCCAAGTACTAGGATTACAAACATGTGCCACCACGCCTGGCTGGCCTCCCCAGTGCTGGGATTACAGGCATGTGCTGCCATGCCCAGCTTATTTGAACACCTTTTATGACAGGAAATTCATTACTTTAAGGTAGACTATGTAATTTTTAGATCTAATTGTTAAAAATGTTTTTCGTGGCGGATTTGACTTTTCTAGCTTGGAGTAATCCTGCAGTGGAGTTGTATTGCATCTCATCCCAGGACTAGGTCCTCAAATTAGTGCACTAGGCAAAAATCACATAAGGTGAAAACTATACTTGAAAACCCTTTAAATAGCGTAAAAATATAGTGTGCCTGTTTTTGTATATATAATCATTATAATTCTTATGCACATCAAAGATACACTGAACTTTACTAAAGGAATGAGCAAGGATAGCACATTATTATATAGATATCTAGGTCTTCAAACCATTTTGCCCCCCCCCTTTGTTTTTGGTACTGGGGATTGATCCCAGGGGCATTCTACCTCCGAGCTACACCCCCCAGCTCTATTTTTTTTTTGTTTTTTTTTGCAGTACCGGGGATCGAACCCAGGGGCGTTCTACCTCCGCACTACACCTCCGGCCCTATTTATTTGTACTTTATTTTGAAACCGGGTCTCACGAAGTTGCGTAAGGCCTCACTAGGTAGGGAGAGAGAGAGAGAGAGAGAGACAACGAGCGAGCGCTGAGGCTGGCCACAAACCTGGATCCTCCGGTCTCCGCCTCCATGCCCGGCTCCTATTTTTTATTCTTTATTTTGAAACAGGGTCTCACTAAGTTGCAGAGGACCTCACTAAGTAGCTGAGGCTGGTCGTGAACCTGCGATCCTCCTGTCTCAGCCTCTCAGGTACTGGGATTACAAGTGTGCGCCACCAGGCCCGGTTCCCCCAGCCCTTTTTATCTTTTATTCATTTATTTTTTGTGTGTGGTACTGGAGATTGAAGCCAGGGGCATTCTATCTCCAAGCTACACCCCAGCCCTATTTTTTTGTTTTTTATTTTTGAAACAGGGTCTCACTACGTTGTGGAGAGCCTTGCTAAGTAGCCGAGGCTGGCCGCGAACCCAGGTCCTCCAATCTCAGCCTCCCAAGTAGTGGGATTATAAGCATGCACCACCATGCCTGGCTCTTTTATTTTGAAAAAGGGTCTTGTCAAGTTGCTGAGGTTGGCTTCCAGCTACTATTTTGCTTTTTGAAATGGTTATCTAGCCGGGTATGGTGGCGCATACTCCCAGTACTTGGGAGGCTGAGACAGGAGGATTGCAGGTTCAAAGCCAGCCTCAGCAACTTAGTGAGGCCCTTAACAACTTAGGGAGACCTTGTTTCCAAATTAAAAGAAAAACATGGCTGGGGGTGTCGCTTGGAGGTAGAATGTTCCTTTGTTTAATCCCAGCACCACACACACACAAAAAGTTATCCCTATCAGAGAGTGGAGGATGGTGGAAAATTTTGATACAGTTCTGCTTCCATGGAATTTATTTAATTCTGTTTTTACGTTAAGCCTCTATTACACTAATAAGTATTTATAGATATATTGTGGTTATTAAGGTAATATATAGGAAGGGACATAGCACATAAAGTGGTCAATAAATGTTTGCAGGATTTGAATCTAGGTTTTTGTTTCATTGGGTTCACATATACACTGTCCTTTAAAAAGTTGTAGAGAGGAACTTGACCACCTGCTTCCTATCTTTCCATATTGGCATTTCCTGTTGCTCTACTGAACAGCTGTCACTTTCTTTGTCCTTGAGCATTGGTCACATTTCACCAGAGGTCAGCTTGTAAGTTAAATGGGTATATGATGTAACTATTATTTCTGCCACATGACCCCTAAAGTATTTGAACACTGCAATTATGTCTTTCCCATTTAAGTCTTCACTTTTCAGAGCTAAAATTTTACATTCCTTTTAGCTTTTTCTTTTCACCCTTCTGGTTCTTCTTTTAAGTGCATCTGTTTATCTTGCTTTTTTTTTTTTAATTTGACACCCTGAAGTACATTTTAAAACTCAAGTTTTATCTCCTTCTTAAAGTCTTCCCTCATAACTGTAGACCTTTTCTATTTTTTTTTCGCAGTACTGGGGATTGAACCCAGGGGGATCTACCCTGGGTTCAATAGGGCCGGGGGTGTAGCGCGGAGGTAGAATGCCCCTGGGTTCAATCCCTGGTACCGCAAAAAAAAAAAAAAAAAAATTGAAAAAAAATAAATAAACTTCAGCTGGGCGTGGTGGCTCATGCCTGTAATCCCAGTACATGAGAGGCTGAAATAGGATTGCAAATTGGAAGCCAGCCTCAGCAATTTAGTGAGGCTCTCAGCAACTTAGTAAGACCCTGTTTCCAAATAAAAAATAAATAGGGCTGGGGGTGTAGCTCGGAGGTAGAATGCCTGTTGGTTCAATCCCCAGTACCACACACACACACACAAAAGCAAAAACAACAAAAACTTTTTTTTCTTCTAATTATTATTATTATTATTTTTGAGCAGGGTCTCACTAAGTTGCAGAGGGCCTTGTAAGGTCTTGCTGAGGCTGGCCTCGAACCTATGTTCCTTCTGTCTCAGCCTCCCAAGTACTGGGATTGCAGGTGTGTGACACCATGCCTGGATAAACTTTTATTTTTAGAACAGTGTTAGATTTATAGAAATGTTATGAAGATTACTACTGAGAAGTTATGTCTACCCTGCACCCAGTTTCCCCTTTTATTAGCATTTTGCATTAGTGTGGTACATTTGTTGCAATTAATGAATCAGTATTGGTAGATTACTACTAAGTTCATACTTTATTCAGATTTGCAATTTTCCCCCAATGTCCTTTTTCAGTTCCAGAATCCCATCTAATAGTCATGTCTCCTTAGCTCCTCTTGGTTGTGATAATTTCTCAGACTTTCCTAGGCACTTTTATTATTATTATTATTATTATTATTTTTTTTTTGTGTGTGTGTGTGTGTGGTACTGGGGATTGAACCAAGGGGCATTCTACCTCCGAGCTACAACCCCAGCCCTATTTTTTTATTTTCCTGTGACACTGGGGATTGAGCCCAGGGGCATTCTACCTCTAGCTACACCCCCAACCCAATGTTTTATTGTTTTTGGAAACAGGGTCTCGCTAGGTTGATGAGAGTCCCACTACTTACTGAGACTGTCCTTGAGCCTATGATCCTCCTGTCTCAGCCTCCCAAGTACTGGAATTACAAGTGTGTGCTACCATGTCCAGGTTTTTTTTTTTTTTTTTTTTAAATAAACAGGGTCTCTATTAGTTGCTGAGGTTGACCATGAACCTGCAATCCTCCTGTCTGACTCCCAGGTACTGGGATACAGGTGTGTGCCCAGCTACCCTCAGCCCTTTTTATTTTTATTTAAAAATTTTTTTTTTTTTTGCGGTACTAGGGATTGAACCCAGGGGCATACCCCCGCCCTATTTTTCATCCTTTACTTTTAAACTGGGTCTCGCGAAGTTGCAGAGGGTCTCACTACGTAACTGAGGCTGGCCGCGAACCCGGATCCTCCAGTCTCCGCCTCCTAAGTACTGGGATTACAAACATGCGCCACCATGCCCGGCTACCCTTTTTATTTTTTATTTTGAGACACTAAATTGCCCAGGCTGGCCTCGAACTTTCCATGCTTCTTCCTCAGCCTTCTAGATAGCTGAGATTCCAGGGGTGCACCACCATGCCCTGCTTCTATAAATTTTGTTGCTCAAATTGTTCCAGCTTTGGCCATATGGAGCTCTTTTGGTAAACTTCTGTATCCCTTCTCTTTGATGTACTCCATCTTTGTGTGTATGTGTTGGATTACTTTCTTGCAGTATAAGATACTTCAAGGCCCATCTTGTATATTTTCTTCTCTAGTCCTATAATCAATCATCTTTCCTAGGAGTCCTGATTCCTTTTATTGGAGAATGATATTAGAAGCCAAGATCTGGATGTTGGGTTAGGGTTAGGGTTAGTTACTGTTGGAGTGTTGTTGCTTCTAGGCTCTCTCAGGTGATAGAACAGGGAGATATATGTGCTCATGTTAGCTTATGTATCTCCACATATCTATAAATATTTCTGTATGTAACTGTTGGTATCTATATTAAGCTAAGCATGAGTTCATGATGTTTCGAACTCAATTTATTACCACACGGATCATTCTAACCTTGACTTGTGTATCTGTAACCTCCCACTTCACAGTGAAAAACCTGCCTGCCACTGCCTGCCATTCATTGACTTAACTCTTCAATTGCAGTATTGATGTACTCCATCTTTGTGTGTGTGTGTTGGATTACTTTCTTGCAGTATAAGATACTTCAAGGCCCATCTGAGACACATATAGTGGTCTCAGTGTTGTTAATCTATGCACCTATGGAAAACTACTGTATCAACTAGACTGCAATGCTTATGGATTGTTTCTTTTGCCTTTAGTCTTACAGACTCATTTTGAGCAGGTCTTAGGTCAGCACTTTATTCCCCCACCCCTTTCCTGAGGCTGTTTTATACAGTTGTAACGGATTCTTTTGTCACATTCTGTATTCCATGCTGAGATCCCTGTAATTTCTGATTATTTAAGAATTTGCATTCATTTAGGTTTATTCCTAAATGAGAGTTCTATAGGTTTTGATAGACATAATATATACTCATCATTATACTATCATAGAGAGTAGTTTCACAGCTCTAAAAAGTTTGTGTCTCAGTGGTGACGCACACCTGTGATCCCAGTACTTGGGAGGCTGAGACAGGAGGATCGCAGGTTTGTGGCCAGCCTCAGCAACTTAGTGAGACCCTGTTTCAAAATAAAAAATAAGGCTGAGACAGGAGGATTGTAGGTTTGCGGCCAGCCTCAGCTACTTAGTGAGGCCCTCGCAACTCAGTGAGACCCTGTTTCAAAATAAAAAATAAAATAGGACTGGAGGTGTAGCTTGGAAGTAGAATGCCCATGGGTTCAATCCCCAGTACCGCAGGGGGAAAAATAGTTCTGGGGTGTAGCTTGGAGGCAGAATGTCCCTGGGTTCCATCCTCAGCACCAAAAAAAAAAAATATATATATATATATATAAAATAAAATAGGGCTGGGGTGTAGCTTGGAGGTAGAATGCCCCTGGGTTCCATCCTCAGCACCAAAAAAAAGTACTGTTAGCTGGGCACGGTGGCGCACGCTTGTAATCCCAGTACTTTAGGAGGCAGAGACCGGAGGATCCAGGTTCGCGGCCAGCTTCAGCTCTCTCTCTGTGTCTCTCTCTCTCTGTGTCTGTCTCTGTCTCTCTCTCTCTACTTAGTGAGGCCCTCCGCAACTTCGTGAAACCCGGTTTCAAAATAAAGTATAAAAAATAGGGCTGGGGGTGTAGTGCGGAGGTAGAACGCCCCTGGGTTCAATCCCTGGTACTGCAAAAAAAAAAAAGTACTGTTTAGCG
Source organism: Glis glis (assembly GCA_004027185.1). Classification (NCBI taxonomy): domain Eukaryota; kingdom Metazoa; phylum Chordata; class Mammalia; order Rodentia; family Gliridae; genus Glis; species Glis glis. The sequence goes on from PVJS01047412.1 coordinate 6,770, forward strand.
GCCTTTATTATATTCATAATATTGTATAACCATTACTACCGTTGAACTTTAGAGCATTTTTTCATCCTCAAAAGAAAACCTATACCCATAGCCCTTTGCTATTACTAATTTGAATTTTGTCCTTGTGGATTTGTCTCCTCTGAATATTTCATATCAATGGAATCATATATGGCTTTTGTTTCTTCCTTTGTTCATTTAATGTTCTTAATCAGCTATATTCTAGCATGTTTCAGTACGTCATTTCTTTCTTTTTTGTGGTACCGGGGATTGAACCCAGGGGCATTCTACCTCTGAGCTACACCCCCAGCCCCATTTTTTATTCTTTATTTTGAAACAAGGTCTCACAAAATTGCAGAGGGCCTCACTAAGTAGCTGAGGCTGGCCTTGAAACCGGGTCCTCCTGTCTCAGCCTCCTAAGTACTGGGATTACAAGCATGCGCCACCATGCCCGGCTCAACGTCATTCCTTTCTTAGGGCTGAATAATAAATAGTTCATTGTATAAGAATACTGTTTTTTGTTTATCCATTCATCAGTTGATGGTCACTTGGGTTGTTTTCACTTTTTGACTGTTAAGAATAATGCTGCTTTGCCAGGTGTGGTTGTGTTAGCTTATAGTTCCAGCTACTTGGGGGACTGAGATGGGAGGATTGATTGCTGGAGTACAGGAGTTTGAGGCCAGCTTGGGCAACATAGTGAGATCCCTATAGCCCCATCTCCCAAAGGAAAAAAGAAAAAATAAGAATGATGTCACCTTGAACTTGTTTTTTTTTTTTTTTTTTGCGGTACTGGGGGTTGAACCCAGGGGCATTCTACTTCTGAGCTACACCCCCAGCCCTATTTTTTAATTTTTATTCTTTATTTTGAAACAGGATCTCACTAAGTTGCAGAGGGCCTGACTAAGCAGCTGAGGTTAGCCGCCAACTCCGACCCTCTGGTCTCAGCCTCCCAAGTACTGGAATTACAAGCTTGTACCACCATGCCTGGTTTTTTTTTTTTTTGGGTACTGGTGATTGACCCAGAGACTGTCTACCTTCAGGCCACACCCCCAGCCCTATTTTGTGTGTGTGTTTGTGTGTGGTACTGGGGATTGAACCCAGGGGCATTCTACCTCCAAGCTACCTCCCCAGCCCTTTTTTTTAAAATTCTTTATTTTAAAAATTTATTTATTTATTTATTTATTTATTTATTTATTTATTTATTTTTGCGGCACTGGGGATTGAACCCAGGGGCATTTTACCTCCGAGCTACACCCCAAGCCCTATTTTTTATTCTTTTATTTTGAAACAGGGTCTCGCTAAGTTGCGGAGGGCCTCACTAAGTAGCTGAGGCTGGCCGCGAACTCGCATCCTCCGGTCTCAGCCTTCCAAGTACTGGGATTACAAGCGTGCGCCACCATGCCCAGCTTAAGTTATTTTGAAACAGGGTTTCACTAAGTTGTGGAGAGCCTCACGAAGTAGCTGAGTCTGGCCACGAACCTGCTATCTCACTGTCTCAGCCTTTTTCCAAGTACTGGCATTACAAGTGTGTGCCACCACGCTTGGCTTGAACATTCTTGTATAAGTTTTTGTTTGAATTTATGTTTTCAGTTCTCTCTGTCTCTCTCTGTCTTTTTTTTTTTTTTTTTTTTTTTTTTGCTAGGGATTGAACCCAAGTGCGTTCTACCTCTGAGCTACACCCCCAGCCCTATTTTATTTTCTATTTGGAAACAGGGTCTCACTGAGTTGCAGATGGCTGCACTAAGTTGCTGAGGTTGGCCTCGAACCTGTGATTCTCCTGTGTCAGCCTCCCAAGTACTGGGATTACAAGAGTTGGGCATATAATAGTGTACTTCTTTGGATAAATTTTTTGTCATATAAAGTGGAAAGTTACCCAGTGTTTTGACTTGGTGTAAAATGCTGAAAGAACACTACTTTTTCCTGGCATAGTATTCACTAGTGAATACTGAAATCACATAATTTTCTTTTTGTGTTGACTCCGTTTTGCAGAGTAGAGAATTTTAGTCCAGATGGGGTAACAGTAGGTAGCCTTTCTCTAGAATTTTGTCCAAGAAACATCCTGAAATTATGTTGTGTACCATTCAGTTGTCAGTTTGAGGGTAGGAAATAGTCTCTCACAAGAAGTTGGATTATAAGATCTGCTAGTGAAGCTGGGCATGGTGGCACATGTCTGTAATCCTAGCTACTTCGGAGGCTGAGGCCAGAGTGTTACAAGTTAGAGGCCACCTGGGCAATTTAGCAAGACCCTGTCTCAAAAGTAAAAAAAATAAAAATTAAAAGGTCTGTGGACGTAATTCAGGGAAAGTGTCCCCTGGATTCAATCCCCCATATCAGGAAAAAAATCTGTTAGTGGTCTCAAGGAATCTGAATTCAGAGGGATAGTAGGCAAGATTCCCTTCTATAACCTATTTGGCATCAGTGATATTGTATTACAGAGATTTTATTCTTACTAACCACATTCCCCCTGTGGTTTGAACTATAATAGAATAGTGTCAAATGTTGTTTTCCTTTCCCTGTTTCTGCACCTGACCCTGAAGCATCGTTTGGCAGCTATTGCTTTGATAAATTCATTTTCCTCAGGAAGATTTGGCAAAAGTTTTTTTTTTTTTGGCCAGTTTGGGGCAACCTGACCACTTCATTGAAACCTAATGTTGTTTTTCAGACTTTTTTAAAGTAAGGACATTCTATGCTGTCCTTGTAACTTATTGCTAATTGACTTCAAGGTTCCTTGGAGACACTGAAAAATAGATAAATTGTATATTGACCACCAACATATTTTATCTCAAGGAATTTCTCTGCAACCTCTTCACTTTGTTTTTTTTTTTTTTTTTTTTTTTGGTGTGTGTGTGTGGTACTAGGGATTGAACCCAGGGGCATTCTACCTCCAAACAACATCCCCAGCCCTATTGTATTTTTTTTTTTTTTTAATTTGGAAACAGGGTCTCACTAGGTTGATGAGAATCTCACCACTTGCTGAGACTGTTCTGGAACCTGTGATCCTCCTGTCTCAGCCTCCCAAGTACTGGAATTACAGGCGTGTGCCACCATACCTGGCGTGTCTTCACTTTTCTCTTTCTTTCTCTCTCTTGCTATGTTTCCCAGAGTGACCTCAAACTTAAGATCTTCCTGCCTCAGCTTCCCAAATAGCTGGGATTACAGGCATGTGCCATCACAAAGCCCTGTACGCAACCCCTTTTAAAGGTTTTGAAAGTCGGGCATGGTGGTGCACACCTGTAATCCCAGTTCTTGGGAGGCTGAAACAGGTGCATTGCAGGTATGAAGCCAGCCTCAGCAACTTAGTGAGGCTCTCAGTAAGTTAGCGAGACCCTGTTTCCAAATAAAAAATAAAATTGGTCTAGGAGTGTACCTTGGAGGTAGAATGTTCCTGGGTTCAATCTCCAGTACCACACACACACACACACACATACACAAAAGGCTTTGAAAACCACTGCCTGTGGAATAGAACACTGGGCTGGGCTAAAGAATATTTTATCCCAGTACTTGGGAGGCTGAGACAGTAGGATCGCAGGTTTGAGGACAGCCTCAGCAAGTAGTGAGACTCTCATCAACCTAGTGAAACCCTGTTTCAAAATAAAAATAAGATAGGGCTGAAGGTGTAGCTCAGAGGTAAAATGCCCCTGGATTCAATCCCTAGTACTACACACACAAAAGAATATTTTAACTTCATTTCTCCAAAAGACAGACTAGACTCAAGTCTAAGCAAGTTGTCTCAGACATTTAGCGAGGCTGTCAACAACTTATTGAGACCCTGTTTCCAAATAAAAGATAACATTGGTCTGGGGGTGTAGCTTGGAGGTAGAATACTCCTAGGTTCAATCCCCAGCCCTACGGGAAAAGAAAATTAAAAAAATGCTTTGAAACCACTCTCTGAACCGGGTGTGGTGACGCATGCTTGTAATCCCAGTACTTGGGAGACTGAGACAGGAGGATCACAGGTTTAAGGCCAGCTTCAGCAATTTAGCGAGACCCTGTTTCAAAGAGACCCTGTTTCAAAATAAACAATAAAAGCCGGGCGTGGTGGCGCACACTTGTAATCCCAGTACTTTGGGAGGCAGAGACCTGAGGATCCGGGTTTGCGGCCAGCCTCAGCTCTCTTGCTCTCTCTCTCCCTGTCTCTCTCTCTCTCTCTCTCTCTACTTAGTGAGGCCCTCCGCAACTTCGTGAGACCCGGTTTCAAAATAAAGTATAAAAAATAGGGCCGGGGGCATAGCGTGGAGGTAGAATGCCCCTGCGTTCAATCCCCGGTGCCAGATTTTTTCTGGTTTTTAAGTAATTGACTTTGATGTGCCTTGGTGGAGTTTTAGCTCTTTTCATTTTAGTCAGATTTGGAAAACTTTTTTTTTGTGGTACTGGGGATGGAACCCAGAGGCATTCTACCTCCAAGCTACACCCCCAGCCCTATTTTATTCTTTATTTTGAAACAGGGTCTCACTAAGTTGCAGAGGGCCTAAGTTGCTAAGGCTGGCTGTGAACCTGCGATCCTCCTGTCAGCCTCACAAATGCTGGGATTACAAATGTGCACCACCACGCCTGGCTGATTTGGAAAAATTTAGATTAGTATTTCTCCATATATTCCTCTCTCCCACTGTAGTTATATTACTAGGCTCCTTGAGACTGTCCTATATCTCACAGTTGCCCTGCTCTTTTTTCTTTTTCTTTTTTGCGGAACTAGGGATTGAACCCAGGGGCATTCTATCTTCGAACTACACCACCATCCCTAATTTTTTTTTATTCTTTCTTATTTTATTTTTGCGGTACCAGGGATTCAACCCAGGGGTGTTCTACCTCCGAGCTACACCCCCAGCCCTATTTTTATGCTTTATTTTGAAACTGGGTCTCACAAAGTTGCGGAGGGCCTCACTAAGTAGCTGAGGCTGGCCACGAACCCGGATCCTCCGGTCTCTGCCTCCCAAGTACTGGGATTACAAGCGTGCGCCAAGTGTGGCGCCCGGCTATTCTTTCTTATTTTATTGTGGTACTGGGGATGGAACCCAGGGGGCTTCTACCTCCGGGCTATACCCTTAGACCTATTTTATTTTTTATTTGGAAACATGGTCTCACCAAGTTGTGGAGGGCCTCACTAAGTTTCTGAGGCTGGCTTCAAACCTGCAATCCTCCTGTCTCAGTCTCCCAAGTACTGGGATTACAAGCATGTGCCACCACGCCCGGCCTTATTCTTTGTATATGTATTTATTTTTGGTACTGGGGATTGAACCCAGAGGCATTCTACCTCCAAGTTATACCCCCAACCTGATTTTATTTTGACGCAGTCTCACTAAGTTGTGGAGGGTCTCACTAAGTAGCTGAGGCTGGCCATGGACCTGTGATCCTCCAGTCTCAACCTCCCAAGTACTGGGATTATAAGCATGCGCAACCATGCCTGGCTGCTCTGCTCTTTTTCTCTTATTCTATTCTCAGTTTCATTTTGGTCAGTTTCTATTGCTGTATTTACATTCACTAATCTTTTTCTCTTGCTGTAAATCCCATACAGTGTATTTAATTTTAGCCTACTATATATATTCTATAATTTGTAGTTTGATAGAAATGCAGTGATGTGGTGGGTATCAAGAAATACTATCTGGCTGGGCATGGTGGCTCATGCCTGTAATCCCAGTACTTAGGAGGATTGTAGGTTTGAAGTCAGCCTAGCAACTTAGTGAGACCCTGTTTTAATTTAAAAAAGGGCTGAGGGTATAGTTCAGAGGCAGAGTGCACCTGGGTTCAATCCCCAGTACCACCAAAAAAATAAAAACTGCCTGGTTTTGCTGCCAAAATATAACAGGTTTCTGGTTCTGTAAGATCTCTAGTAAGGGTGTTTAAAACCACCCCATGTGTCAAGTTAACTTTGATGTTCCTTTAGTTTCCACATTAACTTTTATTTATTGGTACTGGGCATTGAACCCAGGGGCATTCTACCTCTGAGCTAAAACCCCAGCCCTATTTTATTCTTTATTTGGAAACAGGGTCTCACTGAGTTGCCGGAGGGTCTGACTACTTGCTGAGACTGTCCTCGAACCTGCGATCCTCCTGTCTCAACCTCCCAAGTACTGAGATTACACGTGTGCGCTACCACGCCTGGTTTCCACATTAACTTTTAGTTTCTTTGCCAGACTGACATATGTATTTTTTGGCATGATTATTCTACATTTTCTACTGATAAAATCATCTGCGTTAGTAGTTTTTCTGTGTGTGTGTGTGTGTGTGTTACTGGGGATTGAACCCAGGGGCATTCTACCTCCGAGTTACACTCCCAGCTCTGTTTATTTTTTATTTGGAAGCAGGGTCTTGCTGAGAGCCTTGATAAATTGCTGAGGCTGGCCTTGAACTTGCGATCCTCCTGTCTTAGTCTCCCAAATACTGGGATTACAGGTTACTATTTTTTTTTCCTGCTGGGGATTGAATCCAGGGGCATTCTGTCTCAGTGCTACACCCCCAGCCCTCTTTTATTTTTATTTGGAAAAAGATCTCACAAAGTTGCTGAGAGTCATGCTAAGTTGCTAAGGCTGGCTTTGAACCTGCGATCCTCCTGTCTCAGCCTCCCAAGTACTGGAATTACAGGCATGTGCCACCATGCCCCACTTAGTATTTGCTTTTTAAGGTGCCAGAATGCTTGACCTGTTTCTCAAATGGTACAGACTAATTATTTATCTAATATTTGTATTTGCGTGATATGACCATCATCTTGCTGTTAAAATTTGAAATAAGCTGGGTGTGGTGGTGCATGCTTGTAATACCAGTACTTGCAAGGCTGAGACAGGAGGATAGCAGGTTTGAGGACAGCCCCGGCAAGTAGTGAGACTCTCATCAACCGAGTGAGACCCTGTTTCAAAACCAAAACACAGCCAGGCCTGGTGGCGCACGCTTGTAATCCCAGTACTTGGGAGGCGGAGACCGGAGGATCCAGGTTCGCGGCTAGCTTCAGCTACTTAGTGAGGCCCTCTGCAACTTAGTGAGACCCCGTTTCAAAATAAAGAATAAAAAATAGGGCTGGGGGTGTAGCTGGGAGATAGAATGCCCCTGGGTTCAATCCCTGGTCCCGCAAAAAACAACAAAACAAAACACAAAATAGGGCTGGGAGTGTAGATAGAGATAGAATGGCCCTGGGCTCAATCCCCAGTAACACACACACATTTGAAATAGATTTTCATATTTTATTTACTATTGTGCTTATTTATTATCATATTTTATTTACTATTGTGCCTTTTTATTATTAACCAGAGAGCTGGATTACCTTTGGAAATGTATCTTTGGTTGTTGCTGTTATTGATAAACTCCAATGCCAGCTGGGCTTGGCCATTTGTATTGATATATATATATATATATATATATATTTTTTTTTTTTTTTTTTTTTGCAGTACTAGGGATTGAACCCAGGGGCATTCTACCTCTGAGCTACACTCCCAGCCCTATTTTTATTCTTTATTTTGAAACAGGGTCTCACTAAGTTGTGGAGGGCCTCACTAAGTAGCTGAGGCTGGCCATGAACCTGCGATCCTCCTGTCTCAGCCTCCCAAGTACTGGGATTACAAGTGTGCGCCACCATGCCTCTCTTGTATTGATTTTTTTAATGTTCACTAATGTTAACTTGAAAAATTTTGCACTGAAAACTGGTAATTGTCAGTCAGTTATTTGCATGCAGTAGTAATTTTCTCATCTTGCTCCTCTGTCCCAGCAGGTGTTACCCTCTGGAGAAGACACACCCACAGTTAGCACTTTCTTCAGATGCTGACACTTGGTGAACAGTTGCTCTTGGTCACAGGATTTAGAAGACAGTGTCCATCCTCCCAGATTGGATCTCATTTTGTATGGATCTTCTATTTCTATGTCTTTTTTGAAAAGAACTTTTTGGGAAACATTTTTTATTACAACTGTTCATCCTCATCTATGCAAAGAAAGGAAAACTATTTACTGGAATTTTGAGGAGGTATGTCTTTTTTCTTCTTTAAAATCACATCACAGCTGGGTGTGGTGGCTCACACTTGTAATCCGAGTAGTTTGAAGGCTGAGACAGGAGGATCACAGGTTTGAGGACAGCCTCAGCAAGTAGTGAGACTCTCATCAACCTAGTGAGACCCTGTTTCCAAATAAAAATAAAATCGGGCTATGATGTAGTTTAGAGGCAGAATGCTCCTGGATTCAATCCCCAGTACCACACACACACACACATACACAATTACATCACTTAGGCACTTGGAGGAATACAAAATAATGATACAACCATGACACATTCGTCTCTAAATCTCTTCTCTTTTATTCACTTGTTCCATTTTCCTTTCTCTCATTTTCTTTTTTTGCCTAAACAAGAACTTTCTTACTGTATGTAATATAATAGCTCATTTCTTAACATTCTTCCTGAATGTTATTGAACACTGGGTTAGACTTGTAAGTAGAAGGAAGTAGTTTGAATTCTTATTTCTGAAATTGAGATTGTGACTTTGATGAACTTTGTTCCCATTTTACATAAACCTAGAAAAGTAGAATACTGGTCTGAACATGGAATTTCATATTATTTTATTTATATTATTATTATTATTTTTTTTTTTGCGGTACTGGGGATTGAACGCAGGGGCGTTCTACCTCTGCGCTACACCCCCCGGCCCTATTTTTTTATGCTTTATTTTTGAAACCGGGTCTCACAAAGTTGCGGAGGGCCTCACTAAGTAGAGAG
>PVJS01047413.1:0-15451 GCA_004027185.1 Glis glis
GAAGGAAGGAAGGAAGGAAGGAAGGAAGGAAGGAAGGAAGGAAGGAAGGAAGGAAGGAGAGAGGGAGAGAGAGAATGTGAAAGTCTTGTGGCAGCAGGATCCGGCTGTAGATCACCCTGACCTGCCACTTACCCAGGAAGCCACGCATTTTGGGGCAGCAAATTTATGGGCGGATGGGCAGCCTTGGACCTGCGCCACGTCTCCTGATGCTCGGTGTCCTGGGAACAGCTGGCCCTGACTCAGAGCCGCAGTCTCCATTGGATGCCCACTCCTCGGGCCTGGGAGGAGGCCTGGAGAGGGCTCTGCACTGTGATCTCTTGGTTTTCAATCGCAGGCTTCCTGTCTAGGACTCAGCACTGGGGCCTTTCTCCGAAGCCTCATGTACTTACGAGCCTTTCTTCCCCTCTTAATTTGCCTGGAGTCAGGCTTTCATCTCGACTTTTAGCCAAGAGGCACTTGCTGAAATATTCATCAGCAGAAATTGTGCATGGGTGCTTTCTCCTATTTGTCCAGCTCACCGTTAGAGTAAGGGCGAGGCGAATGGAAATGCAGCTTGACACCAGCGAGCAGACCCCACTCCCAACTCCAGGTAAGCAGCAATTAACCCTTTTAAGCACAGGAGGTTAAACACTCAGAACAGACGTTCGTAGACACGCAAGCATTCGCCCGCGCATCAGTCACTCCTGGTGTCCGTTCATTTTTGCAGTACACTTTAATGGGTACCTGCTGTGCGTGAAGCCCAGTGTTGGACCCTGGGCACACCTGGGTGAGTGTGACAGTGTCCCTGCTCACCACGTCTCACAGTCCGATGAAGGAAAGCGGAGAAGGACCCAGAGAGCTGTAAAACAGGGCAGGTGAAGGTAAAGGCAAAGGAGCGTAGAGAACACGGAGCTGGGGAGGACAGGAGGAGAAACCAACAGTTTCTGGAAAGAAGACCCCAGGAGCTGATGCTTCAAGACTGGCATGGATTCTGCCGTGGATCTGCACCCCTGAATTGGGCGGCGATGAAGTTTGGGGTAGGGAGGGAAATGGAGCTCCAGAGAGAGTCTACAGCTGAAGTAAAAGTGGCAAGGCCACGATGAATGACACTGTACAGGTGACACGGGGACATCCTGGGAAGCTGGGCTGTCCTTAGGGATCAGGCCTGGAGATGTGACTAGGAGCTGGTAGAGCTGGCGGGGGAAGGAGCCAGAGTCGGGTCAGGGCCTTGTCTGCGGGTCCAGGAGCTTGAGCTTTGCTCTTTACTATCATCTATCTATCCATCTCTCTATCTCTCTATATCTATCTATCTATCTATCTATCTATGTATCTATCTATCATCTATCATCTATCTATCATCTATCTATACATCATCTATCTATTATCTATCTATCTATCTATCTTCTCTCTATCCATCATCTATGTATCTATGTATCTATGTATTTATCTATCTATCTATATCTATCATTTATCTATCCATCATCTATCTATCTATCATCTATCTATCTATCTATCATCTATCTATCTATCTATCTATCTATCATCTTCTATCATCTATCATCTATCTATCTATCATCTATCTATCTATCTATCATCTACCTATCTATCATCTACCTATCTATCATCTATCTATATATCTATCATCTATCTATCTATCTATCTATCTATCTATCATCTATCTATGATCTATCTATCTATCATCTATCTATCTATCTATCTATCATCTATCTCTATATCATCTATCATCTATCTATCATCTATCAATCATCTATCATCTATCCATCATCTATCTATCTATCTATCATCATCATCATCATCATCTATCTAATTTATTTATGGTACTGAGGATTGAATCCAGAGGTCTTCTACCTCTGGGCTACACCCCCAGCCCTATTTTATTATTTATTTAGAAACAGGGTCTCACTAAATTGCTGAGGCTGGCTTCCAACCTGCGATCCTCCTGTCTCAGCCCCCCAAGTACTGGGATGACAGGCATGCACCGCCACGCTGGGGTTGTTTTTGTTTCTTGGGAGGCAGAGCTAAAGAGTCATAAGTAGAGAGGAAGGACAGTTACACTCTGCTTTGTATATCTCATTCACACACTTCCCTGGGAAAATAAACTGGCTACAGAAGGTGAGGCAGGAGGCTGTTCATGCAGGCAAGAGATAACAGGGACCGGGTTATGGCAGAGGTGATGGGTCAGATCGGAAGCTCTGGATTCCTGGGACCCTAGACAGGGCTTTTGGGGTTCAGTGCAACCACTATTTACTGAGTCCCTATTTGCCACGCCCTACTCCAGGTGAGAGAGGGGAGCTCCGAGATCAGGGCCACAGAATGTCCGCTTTTGCACAATTTGGCTTCTGAAGTGACCTTAGTGACCTTAACTGGGTTCACAACAGGATCAACTGATCACCATTGGGTGAAATGACAGATTCAAGGAATTTGTGGCTCTTTCATCAAAGGCATGGGGGGTTGGGGAGCCGAAAAGGGTCCTTTTAAGTCTACCTCCAAGCTACACCCCCAGCCTGATTTTATTTCTTATTTGGAAACAGGGTCTTACTAGGTTGCTGAGAGCCTGGAGAAGTTGCTGAGGCTGTCCTTGAACCTGCGATCCTCCTGTCTCAGCCTCCCAAGTACTGGGATTTCAAATGTGCGCCACCACGCCCGGCTCTTCAGTTTCTAAAAGAGGGTCCAGCCTGCACCCAGCCTCTCAGTGGTACTTCTGGTGTGGACCGGGCTGATAATAACTAGGTAGGCTTTTCAAGGCATAACTGACTCAGTCCCACCGCAGTGAAGCTCCTGGGCCCTGGCAGAGCTGGCTGCCTTGGGTCATATCCACAGCCCCACTGAAGAAGGCCAGCCAGCATCCCAGGAGCAGGGACAAAAAACAGCACTGGTTGCTATCCGCTCAACGGCATTGGTATTTTTAAAGAAGTGGATTGGTTTTTAACATTTGCCTCTACAGTGGAATGATATAGGGCCCAATAGCCAGTGTGCCCCCCAGGTAGTCCCCGTTCTTGTGCTCATGCCCACACAGACATAAAGCACATCTGAATTTTACTCCGAGTTAAATCACTGTGATGGCTCCTGGCTGGGTCCAGTGGGGGGGAGGTAGGGAGGGAGCGAAATGGGAAAAACAGAGTTTGGAGTCAGGCCTGCAAAAGTAAGGAATATGTATGTGTATGCATATGTGCATGTGTATATGCGTATTTCTGTCTGTGTGTATATATGATACCTGCACACACAGTCACAACTGAAAAGGGAGAGTGACCCACTTGCAGTTTGAGTCACAGTCTTCACATCTCTATGACCCAGTTTCCTCATCTGTAAAATGAAGATAATTATATTTATGAATAAAACACCAGGAGCTCACTGGATGAAAGGGAATCCATGACTGGGAGGAAGCAATTTTATGACAAACTACAAAAACTGCAGGTGCTGGGCACCCAGGCCCTCGCTGTCCCTGGAGTCAGGCGATTTCACTGGAAGCTGAAGGACTAAAAATATTGACATACACGCTGAAGCTCTACTGAAACGCAAGCAGAAGCTGCTGCCTGTGTAATGGGGTAGGTTTACAGTGGGTTGCTTGTGGACTTTTTACCAGCCTGTTCCCAACCAGAAATTTCCTGATAGAACATGGTTGGTTGAAAAATGTTTCCTGAGCCAGGTGTGGTGGCACATGCATATCATCCTAGTACTTGAGAGGCTGTGACAGGAGGATCACAGGTTCAAGGCCAGTCTCAGAACTTGGTGAGACCCTCAGCAACTTAGCAAGACCCTGTTTCAAAATTAAAAGGGATGGGGGTATAACTTGAAGGTAGAATACCCCTGAGTTCAATCCCCAGTACAAGAAGAAAAAAAATGAAAGGAAGAAAGGAAAGATAGAAAGATGGAAGGAAGGAAGGAAGGAAGGAAGGAAGGAAGGAAGGAAGGATCCTGAACTCTGCTAGTCTTCTGACCCTTGCATTCTATTTGGTCATGACTGTGGGTGTCTGAAGCACAGGTGTTCTCTTGACTAGTTCTCCCTTAAGGTGGAGGCTATAATTTTTCTAAAACAAAATGGAACAAACAAACAAACACACCTGTATGACCAGGGCTCTGGGACATCCAGAAACCCTAAGGTCTTCTTCCTGTATGTTTGGTACATTTACCCCTTTGTTGTATTAGCTATCTATAGCTATGTAACAAGTTGCACAAGCTTAGTAGCTTGAAACCACACACATATTTTAATCTCCCAGTTTCCATGAATTAGGAGTATGGCTACAGCCTCCCTGGATTCTCTGCCCACAGACCCAGCAGGTAAAAATCAAGGGGATCTTTCTTTTCATTCTTACAGAACATAGTCCAGGCAAAGGGGACCTTGTCTTACCATATTCACAGCCCCTTCTACACACTCAAGGGGTATCAGAGGGTTTGTGTACCAGGGGTGAGATTCGTCCCACCACACTTTTTATGTCTGGTGTCTCCTGTGTGCACACCGTTGTGACCTCTTTTGTAAGGTTAAGGGTCTGAACACATTTTAAAGCAAGATTATTTTGACCTGGGTTTTGATGGATGATTAGGAGTTCAAGTAGAAAAAGGAAAGCAGATCCTCCCGGGCACAGTGAGCGATATGATTTGTCCCAGGTTTAGGGAGTCATAACACCTGCTCTTCTTTTGCTTGTAGCCACTTAGAAGAGGTTATAAGAGTCTCCACTTTTCCTATGTTGTGCGTGTAGAACAAATTACTCTAAAAAGCCCTGAATCTTACAATGCAGTCCCGAAAAGCCAGACTGGTAGCCAGGAATCGAGCCTCAGGGACAGGTTCCATGCAGAAGCTCCAAGGGTCATGCCCTTGAGCAACCTTGCCTTGGGGTCTTGCCAAGCCCTTCCCAGAAAGTTCACTTCCCCCTCAATGCAACAGAGGCTCAGAAAGTCATTTGCCAATGCCCCTAAGTCAACACATGGTAAAGGACAAGGACACATTCAGGCACTCCCTTTCACAGCTCAAGACTTTCCCTTCTTTACCCTCTCTCCGGGCATAATTTATAGATGTGAATATTGATTTGATCTGCTTCCAACTGGTGTTCGGGATATCCTTTCTTCCTTCCTTTCTTCTTTTTTTTTTTTTTTGTTACTTCATCTCCTTAATATTCATGCAACCTGGCTGGAAAGGTCTACCTCCGCTTAGACTCCTATAAAAAGCCTTGTGGAATTCACATTAGCCCTTCCATAAAAGTCATAAAGCCTCGGCAAACTACTCAGAGCTTAAATATGGAAGTCGAAACCCTAATCACAATTTAATATAACTAAATATGTACATACTTTATGGTCAATCATCCAGACCATTTACAGGGTCCCTTGGCTTCAAAATGACTGACTCGCGAACAGAGCCGCAGATGAGCCCGGCTTGACATGACATATATGGAAATAGACTGCGGAGCGATCACTTAGGGATGAAAACCTCGCTCCAGTCTTAGTGAACCAGAGCTAAGAGGCAAATTATTCAATTACGGTAAATTTACAGTAGCTTAATATTTGATAAAAGTGGTTCCTCCATCATCAGAGTATCTTATTGAAAACCCTTGAGCGGCAAAATAGCGCCGGAAACTCTTAAGATGTTTTAACCACTTATTAAGAAAATTCATCTGGCTTGATCTTTTATGAGCAGTTTGGTTTGAATACCTATTTCTTTTCTTTTCTTTTCTTTTTCTTTTGGTAATTGTCAGGTATTTTATACATGCACCCTTGGCCTCGAAATTAACCCACTAACAGTTCCACGGGAGGAGGGAGGAGCGGGGGGGGGGCGTGGGAGGCATCCACAGCGACACCAGCTGGAGCCCAGGCTAGTTGGGGGTGAGGACAAGGGCCTCAGCCTTGGAGAGCAATGTTTTGCCTGTGCTTTGAACTTGCAGGTGAGGCTTGGTCCACGTGCTGGCCCGAGGGCCTCGCTTGGGGACAGATGGCTTCCTGAGAAGGTGAGTTGCACACCACAAGGTCATGTTCAATGAGAAGTCAGTTGTCTGCCCAAGAAATCTCCCCAGCAGATCTTCTCAAATGTTAACGCAGAGGCGAATCCCAGGGAGATCTGGTGGAAATGCAACTTCCAATTCAGCCCAAGATTCTTCATTTCTCACCAGCTCGGGGTGGTCTGCAGGTGGTTCAGAGTCACCAGGACCTGGAAGATGCGACTGGCTGCCCCTGAGTTGGACCCATGTATTGTGATGGAGTCTTTGATGCCACACCTGGCTGGCAGGACCACAGAATCTAACAGACACAGCCTGGTGGGGCTCAAACCTGAACTCTCTCCATTGCTAACTGGAATCTGGCATGAGCCGTTTAACTGACTTGAGAAAATTTGGTTGCACTGAATTTGGGAAAGGACTCTGGTGTGCTGGAGGAGGGACGCTGGGGAAGGCGGGCTGGTGTTTCAGCCTCCTTGGACGGGGACATCTAAATACAAACCTCGCACTGAAGTTTGCTTTGGAGTTTCCGCCATATAAATAAGCATTCCCTCGGCCCCAGCTCCTTCCCTGTCAAGAGACACCCACTGGGAATGTTGATTTCTCTAACTTTCAGAACCAGAGCACGACTTCTTAATCTGGGTTTAGTTAAACTTCCCCTACTGCTCAGGCACATGTCGTCAAATATAAAAGAGGCAAAGAGAGGGGGTGGAAATGCTAATTAGGCCCTGTCACAATTCCAGCTACTGTTGTGAGAATTCACAGTATGCAAATCAGATTAAACCTACCCTGAGCTTCTCGGGGCTGGGAGGGCAGGGGTGGGGGATTGGATTGACAACCCCAGGGTGAAAAGGTAAAGGCAGGTCCTCAGGCTCCTCCGGGGCTCCCCATTCCTTCTTCATCTGGCTCTGCAGTGTCTCTGGAGCCCCCAAGCTGAGAGACACCCATGAAGGAAAGATGAGATGGGTGTGTGCTAACTAAACCACATCCAGCTCCCCAATGTTGCAGCTGTATTCAGAGTAAAAGTGAACTAATGGTTTTAAACATGCGCGCACGCACACATACGCACGCACTCACACACACACCGCCATTCAGCTCAGTATAAATGTCACAGCATCAAATACCAAATACCGAGAATTATTAACGTAAGTGGCCTTCTATAATAAAGCTCATTATTAATAGGCCTATTAGCTCAGCATTCATTTGAACTGACAGCAGTTTCTTGGCCGGGCAGCTGCTGCTCCCTTTTTACATCCAAGACCCCTTCTGACATCTCAATGTATATTAAAAGGCAGAGAATGGGGTGGGGGATGGCTGGGAGGCGCTGTGAAAGTAATGGAGATTATTTTAAAAGGGGAAGAGAGATGGGGGGTTCCTACTGATCAAGCCTGCATTATAAACCAGCAGTGAACATGGCCGAGCATCTCTCACAGGCGAGCACGTTACGTGTGTTATTTTATCTAATTCTCAGAGAATACAGTTAAATTTAAATTGCAGCCAAACGATGCCTGTTAAATGTAATTTTCAGATAAACAGCATTTTTTTAAAACTACGACTATGTCCCAAATATTGCCTGAGACGTGCTTTTACTAAAACTCACTTATCTGAAATTTAAATGTAACCAGGAATCCTCATTTGTATTTGGTAAATGTGAAGCAAATCCTATTATTATCCACATTCTACAGGTAAGTGTACTGAGACTCAAAGAGGTCAGGGCCAAGGTCAGACCCTCCATCCGATTAAGTATCTGACCTTGAGCCCAGGGTTTTCCAGAATTCATTTTCTTACCACTATTCCCAGGAGACTTTCCATGCACGTGCCAATCAACATGGCGAGCACAGCTCAGTACAAGACTTATCTCACTCAATTCCCAGGAGTTTAGTGTCGTTGCCCTTATTGTGACCATTTTGCAGATGAAAGTTTTGAGCCATCAAGCGACAGGAGAGGGTCCCCCTTGGTCATCCTTCTGGCATTCAGTGAGCCATTGCTTAGCAGCAGGTGCTAAGAAGGGTGAAGGCAGGTGTGCAGGTCAGGTAAGTGGGGTCCATAGCGCGACATCCCCAGTTACTCCCCACACTGGTAAGCCTCCGTGTCAGGTTCCCTTTCGAAAGGGATTTCACCTGGTAAATGAAGGGCAAAAACAACCTCACTGGAGACAGCCATGCAGCCAAGAGATTTATTCAGGCGGCGGGGGGTCAGAAGAAAGGTGATCAAAGAGAGAGAGAGCGCACGCTGCCGCGCTTGGGATTAAATACAGGCCTAAACTGAGTTGGCCCGTTACCATTGGATAGCTGGACTCGGTGTTGCATCTTATTGGGGGGCCTGCGTGGTCCTTAAACTTATTGGTCAGTGGGATGGAGCGTGCACTGGAAGTCTGACCGGCACCCAGGAAGGGGCGGGATCCTTTGGGAAGCAGCCACGAGGCATGGGGGTAGGGTTGGGAGGAGAGTCCCCTCGGAGGACCGGTTCAGTCCATCAGTAAAGACCTTTTAGGGGACAGATATCGCAGACTAATTATTAAAAACAATCTTAAAGAAACTCCTGGATTTCTTTTTTTTTTTCTTTTTGTGGTACTGGGGATTCAACCATCCAACCCAGGGGCATTCTACCTCTGCACTACACCCCCAACCCTATTTTATTTTTATCTTGAGACAGGATTTCGCAAGGTTGATGAGTCTCAGTACTTGCTGAGGCTGTCCTCGAACCTGCGATCCTCCTGTCTCTGCCTCCCAAGTACTGGGATTACAAGGGTGTGCCACCACATCTGGCTCAAATGTCTGGATTTCTAGGTGCAAAAATAATGTTGTATTTGCAGCTTAAAAACATTATAAAATTCCTGGGGGAATAAGTTGCTAAGTGAAAAAAACGAGAAATTTAATATATGGGGATTGTCAGAGGCCTGTTTACTGTCACGCAGGAAATGACATGAAAAGGTGGTCACCCTTTACTGAACAGTCTCAGCTCAGGATCAAGTGACAGAGAGCCAGTGAGTTGACATTCATTTAATGAGCATGTATCAAACATCAAACACCTCGTATTGACAAGCACCGTAACAGGAAAGCACACCCCTGCTCTCACCTGTCATGTGCCCTCTCTAACCCTCATCTTCCTCATCTGTAAAATGGGGATGATAATACTTACATCATGGAACAGTTGGGGATACTAAATTAGCTAATATATTCCTGCCCTAAAATAGGGCCTGGCACCTCGTAAATGCTCACTAAGCATTAGCTTTCATTATTTTTTGTTGGGGGCTAGAAAAATCACATGGGACATACTAATATTATATATGACATGACTGTGTGTTAAGGGATCATTTGGGGCAGGTAAATGGTGATGTGGGATGGTAAAATCATTCATCAAACAAGTCCCTAGAAACCTAAGGAAGAACCCATAGATCATAGACCACAAGATGAGGTTTTCCACGAGAGGTGAAGGACAGGCATTCCATGCTTAAGAAGAGCAAATGTGTTTTGATGCATTGGGACAGACACTCTTCACACAGAGATAAAGAAACAGGCTGTGGGTGGTGGATGTGGGGTGTGAATCAGGTGGTCCTGGTCCTGGCTCTGGTCCTGGTCCTGATCAGTCTCTCTAGACTGGGGCATCTGTGAAAATGGAAGGAATTTAGGGCTGGATGTGGGGAAGGGGCAGACTGGGGACAGCCTCAGAGCTCATGTAACTTGCCTACTCTGTCACAGGGATGATGGAGGGCCATGGATGGGTAACAGGGGGATTACTTGGTCAGAGTCAAATTGTAAAATTGTAAAACAAGTCAACTCTAGTGGAAATGGCCAAACTGATCTGGAGAGGAAAAGAGGGATGCAGAATAAGAAGCTAAGTAAGATGAGGAGAGAGGCCACTAGGATAATGGACGGGGATTAGGAGAGAGAGCTAAGGAGGCAAACAGGAGGACCGAGGAAGGAAACAGTTCCAATAATGCTATATCCATATACGATAGCATCATTACCAATCTCACTAATATGTATGGTGAGGGATGGAGCAGGAACGGGGCAGGAAACACACCGAGTGCTGTGTGCGTGTGTGTTTGTATCACGTTGAACCTCACTATGATGTGTAGTTACAATGCACCAGTGAAAGTATAAACATAGAAAATGAATAAGAAGACTCTAAATAACTGATAATGTTAAGATGATCAAAATCATGTGAAAATAATGAAGACTAAAGTGAAGGTGAGTATGGGTGATTAAATAAAATTTTAAAAGAGTCATCAAACCTATATCTCACCTACTTCTAAGTGCGTCCCTGGACTAGCGGCATCAGCCCCTTGATCCTGGGCATGTGTTGAAAACCCAAATTCTCAGTGCTCATTCTAGGTCTACTGAAGCACAGTCCACAGATGGTGTGGGGGAGCTGTCTTTCTTTCAACAATCTCTCCAAGAGCTACTCATGTGTTCTCCAGTTTGAGAAGCTGCCAACTAAAACACATTGTCTTTTTTTTGGGGGGGGGTACTGGGGACTGAACTCAGGGACATTCTACCTCTGCGCTACACCCCCAGTTCTTTTTATTTTTCATTTTGAAATAGGGTCTCGCCAAGTTGCTGAGGGTCTTGCTAAATTTCTGAGGCTGGCCTCAAACCTGCAATCCTCCCTTCTCAGCCTCCCAAGTACTGGGATTATAGGCGTGTGCCACCACTCTCTACTGCATTGTCACTTAGTAAGTAAAACGGGATTCTATCTAATATGCCTACACCAAAACATTGGGGGTAATGCTTTTCCTACTAGTCTCTAGAATTGGTGCTGTCCCTGGTTCTTCTGATAAACCTTTGTTGGGTTTCACAAAGGAAGAGAGTGGAGGAAGAACAATTAGAAGGTGGGTCTTATGTGATGCTATATGTTGTTTTGCTGTAGAGGTCACTTCTTTCTCTTAGAAGCGAAACTGACTTGAAAGTTTCTCCAGGTCTGGATCCCACAAAGCAGGGGCTTTTCTGTACTAGGGGATCCGGGAAAGTTTTGCCCTTGACCCTAAGGTGCTTGTGTTCAAGGTGGGGTTTTCTTTGATGGCCTAGCTAAGGTGCAGGATAGATTAAACCAGACTCTCATCATGGTCTGTACTGATCACCTGAAAGATCTCATACTGCCTACCCTCCCACATACTAACTATGCAATGTCAGTAACAGTTACTCCTAAGGCTAGCTTTCCTTATCTTCAGGAATAGAGTAAGACCCACTTGATCAAGCTGTTGCAAGGGTGAAGTGAATCAACACAGATGAACGCCTCTGAGACTGTGCCCAGCACTTAGCAGAAACTTAATGATGGCAGAATCCAGTTGTATCCATATGCATGGTTAACAGGGAGGGCCTGATGGTGCAGGCCCCTGAGCACTGCCCTCAGCCAGGGATGGAAAGGTAAGTAGTAGAGAAATAGCCCAGCTTCCTCACACTGCCATCAAGATAATTATCAGGCCCCTTTTATTCTGATCCCTGGGAGTCCCCAGTAGCATTGATCTCCAGTTGCCTGCTGTTTTAATCAGCAGTCACACCCCTCTGACCTCAAATACCTGATGACTACAACTTAGAGGAAGGAAGATTTATTTTTTCACGGTGCTGGAGATTTCAGAAGTTTCAGTCCATGTTAGGACTGGTCACATCTGCTGAGCTCAGGGCATGGTGGTGGGAAGCAGAGAGAGGGAGAGAGAGAGAGAGAGAGAGAGAGAGAGAGAGAGAGGGCAGGGGGAGAGGGAAATATTTATAGTCCCCAAGGCCATGCCTGCAGTGACCTACCTCCTCCAGCCACACCCTACCTTTCTTTATCACCACCTAATAAATCCTTTAATCCATCAGTGGAGTTATCTACTGATGAGATTAGAACACTCATGATTCAATCATATCACTGCTGAACGTTTTTTGCTGATTCATGAGCTCTTCTAGGGGACATTCTATACCCAATCTATGAGAACCACCTTGACGTGGCTTGATGTGGCATTGCTCATGCCCTCATTCTCCTCCCCTCCCCTTCTATCTCGGTATTAGTAGCCCATCAATACTTGTTTGGGGGTCTGGTTTGGGGAAAACCATGCAAGACCATCCATCTTTAAGGGAGAGTTGGGCAATGGAGGGGGGCAGAGAAACTACATAGATCCTACCTTCTCTGCCACACCCAGCCTGACCCGTAAGTTCTCTTACCTGAACTCCTAGCACCACAAGGCCTGCCTTCCCATTTGCAATCCATGTCTAAGTTCCCAGAGCAAGAAGAAACTTGGAAAACGTGTCATTCCAATGAATTGATTTTTAGTGTTATAAATCTGAATCGGCCATGTAATGAGTCCTTGAAATCATATCCACCCTCTTTATGCTGAGCTTTGATTAATGAACCGATACCCATTGTACATATAGGAAAAATGATTCTGGGCGGGTCGCTTCCTCTCAACTGCACACAGTTGTTATGACACTTGATAAAGCATTCCAACAATTCTCTATTCAGAGTTCGGGTCTTCTTTTTTTCTTTTCTTTTTTCTGGTCTCTTCCTATTACCACTAAGTCCAAAGTTATTCATCCGGGTATTAGGCCCTTAATTCCTGTCTATGTATAAAAAGGCAGAAAGAGCTATGCTGCTCAGGGATTTAAGCTGTTACTTAACCTTGAATCTTCTTGGCTCTTGATTTAAAGCCTTTCAAACCCTTTTTTAAGAGAGAAAGACATTTTTCATTCTAAAATTAATATCCTGGCTCTCCATTCCCACCTGAAAGGAGCCATATGAGGCTTAGAGCATGTGTATGGCCTGGAATCCCCCCACAAGAGTGGGGCATCATTTGTTCATCCATCTATTGATTTATTATACATTCATTGAGCAGATACTACATAGAAAACACTGTGATGGCTATCGAGGGTTCTCTTGTCCATGAGAACTGAGCAGCATCGTACAGGGGGTGGAAACCACACAGACACAGCTAATGCAAAAGAAAAGTTAACACAAGTTTTTTTGATGTTACAAAAAAGTACTGTTCTGCCAGGCATGGTGGCTCATGCTTGTAATACCAGTACTAGGGAGGCTGAGACAGGAGGATCACAGGTTCAAAGCCAGCCTTGGCAACTTAATGAGGCCCTCTGCAACTTAGTGAGACCCTGTTTCAAAATAAAAAATAAAATAAGGCTGGGGTCTAGCTCAGAGGTAGAAGGCCCCTGGGTTCAATCCCCAGTACAATAACAACAACAACAACAAAGAAATAAGTACTTTTTAGAGTTCAAAGGAAGGACCAAGCTCATTGGGTATGCAAGTGTGTATGGAACCCAACAGGTATGTATGCATTCATTCATTCGTTCATTCATTCATTCATTCATTTAAAACAATGTTGGTCATCTATCATGCACTAGGAAAAGTGCTCACTCTAGGAACAAATGGGTGGACATAGGTGACCCAACTCCTGCTCCCTGCAATGTCTACAGGTTACTGGCATGGAATGAATATGTTGAAATGAGTCAGATGGTTGCCACAGAGTGGATATGGGCAGAAAGATGACAAGAAGAATCAGTGGGGTAGAAAGGTCTGGGGTCACACATGGAAGGCGGAAATCAGGTCATTCAGTCAGATCTTGGGGCAACTGGCTATCAGACCCAAGCCCAGGAAGATGTTTTAGCAAAAATGGCCTCATAGGAGGAAGGAAGGAAGGAAGTGAGGGAGGGAGGGAGGGAGGAAGGAAGGAAGGAAGGAAGGAAGGAAGGAAGGAAGGAAAGAAGGAAGGAAGGAAGGAAGGAAGGAACCAGAGCGATGAACTTAAAAACGCCAAGCCCTGGGCCAGGACGGTGGCAGAGGGGCAGGCAATGCAGGAAGAACGTGGAAGTGTTACAGAGTGGGGATCTGTGGGAATCGTGCCACTGGGTGCAGCTCTTGAAGTCCAGAGACAGAGAGGTGGCCTGAGCCTGGGTGCTCACTGCTCTTGGCTCCTTCATGTCCAGAGAACAAGCATAGATGATCCCTGGTCTAGCATCCCTGAGAGGTCGGCGTGGCCATGTGCCTGAGTTTTAACCAATAGATTATGAGCGGGCCTTATTCATTGCATCCATGCCTAACACCCACCCTCTCACTTGTGTATCATGCTCCCTGTTACGACCTGATAGCAGAGTGGAGAGGTTTCAAGGACTGAGACAAGAACGGATGCACAGGCAGAAGGAGAGTCTCTGCATGCCTCCTAAGAGCAAAGGTCAGCAGATTTTATCTGTAAATGACCAGATAGTAAATACTTCAAATTTGGGGGACACCTATCTCTGTCACAATCACTCAATTTCACTGTGATTGCTGCTATAATTTTCATTTATTTTATTTTATTTTATTTTATTTCTGGTACTGGGGATCGAACCCAGTGGCCTTCTACCTCTGAGCTACAACTTGCTACAATCTCCTTAAGTTGCTGAGGCTGGCCTCAAATCTGTGATCTTCCTGTCTCAGCCTCCCAAGTACTGGGATTACAGGTATGCGCCACCATTCCTATCTTATAATTTGGATCTTAAGTGTCCCCCAAAGGTCCATGTGTTAAAGGCTTGGTCCCCATAGAAGCATATTGGAAGGTGGTGGACCTTTAAGAGATAGAGCCTAGAGGGAGGTCTGTAGGTCACTGAGGGTGAGGTCTATAGGTCATTGAGGGTGTGTCCCAAGGGGGATAGAGGGACCCAGGCTCCTTCTTCTTCCTCTCTTTTGTTTCCTGGCCATAAGACCACACTTACTCTACCACAAATGTCCCACCAGTATCATCTGGCACCTCACCCAAGGCCTGATGGCAATAAGTCCACCTGAGTGCTAAAACTCCTGAGCCAAGATAAATGAACCTTTAGTCTTTTTAAGTTGATTATCTCGGGTATTTGTTACAAGTGACAAAAGGAGGAGTGACACAGTCATGCAGAAGTGGTCACAGTCCATATGTGAATGAATAGTGCCACTGTGTTTCAATAAAATGTTGTATGGAAACAGGTGACGTGTTGGGTGGGGCCCAAGGGTTGGAGCTTCCTAGCTCTCAGCCAGAGCAAAGCGCCCCCTCACACCGACCTCACTGTTCTGTGATACACAGAGACAAGACATGCATTTCTCATTGTGAAGCTTCTGGGACTGGGGGACTGTTTGTTATAGCTGTTAACTTTGACTGATACAAGAGGAAAGAATAAAAGCCATAAAACCATTCCTTGTTTCTCAAAACTAATGCAAAAACTTATGGGATTTATGGTGTGAAATGCCACCAGAGGTTTTAAATAATTGGTGATGGGTGAGCGTGGCTGGGAATTTATAAAGGAAGAGCTCCAGGATGCCCAGAAAATTCTCAGATGACTCAGCCTATGAATACCACCAGGCTCCAGTGTCTCATGGCTCGGGAGGGGAGGGCACTGGTGGTGAAGGGCCCCTTTGCGTGACGTGGTGTGGTAATTGGGGTTTAGACACATTCATTTACTGATGGAAAATTCTGCTGTCTGTGTCCCAGAATTCAAAAGAAAGAAGGGAGCGAAGATGCCCTGGATGTATGCCAGGTGGGAGAGAACTGAAGAAGTCTGTCAGCAAGCCCTCAGGTACCAATATCATAATTT
>PVJS01047414.1:0-15451 GCA_004027185.1 Glis glis
CCGGATCCTCTGGTCTCTGCCTCCCAAAGTACTGGGATTACAAGCGTGCGCCACCACGCCCGGCTCACTTTAGGCCTTTTATGTATATTTTTAACATTTCTAATAAAATTCAACATATTAGTGTTTTCTATTTTACTAAAAAACGTCTCATGGAAGCTAAATAAGTATCTTAAGACTACAAAACTAATCCATGACTAAAGTAACATCAAAGTATGAGTCTTGATGTTATTTTTTAATATGCCTACAAGTTCCCTTCAATCAATGAAAATAGCAACAATATATTAAACACCTTCTATGTGTCAGGTTCTACGTATCTGTTATGTCCATCTCTGTGATTTAAAACACAACTATAAAGCTACGTTGCTCTCATTTTGCAAATGAGAAACTACATCAGTGAGTTTAGAGAGTTTACATACCTTTATTACATTTAAAAAATTAATAAGAAACAGAGATAACATTCCTACTCAGTTTTGTTTCCAAAAGTATGCACTTCTTTCACTATCATATTTGCCTGTTAAATAAAATTGCTTACTTTAAGTTTTGAAATGGTAGAAAATTAATATCCATAAACAAAAATGATCCAGAAAAACACACACAACAAATACATTTGCTTGTGCATTTCAGGAATTTATATTAATTAATACTAATTTTCTAATTTCAATATTTTTATATGCTTAGGTTTTGCTGTTTTATGTATTTTTATCATTGAAAATTTAAAACAATGTTACCGGTTTTCAACTATCTTTTCTTAACAGGTAACTTCATAACTGCATTGGTAATATCTTTTCTTATTTACATATTTATTGATGCATTTATATCACATTTATATATTTATAAATTTATATATTTATATCTCATTTCTTCAAATGACTTTCTAAATTTCCTTTTCTAGGCCTCATGATTGCTGTGTTCTGTAAGAGTAGTATGTTAGATCTAGTGAGAAGGTGGACAACATTGATTAGAATATGGAAAACCATAAAGAGTCAAATGGAAATGCTAGATAACTGCATGTCTATGTTTTATAGTTCTATTTATTTTAGAAGTTACCAAAAATGAAGCACAAAAGAGAAAATTAAGCGTGGGGAAAAAACAGTACAGAATAAAGTAGCTATAGAATAGTAACAAATAATCTAATATATATGCAATTAAAATCTCAAAAGAAAAGAGGCTGAGAATAGATAGAAGAAATATTTGAAGAGATAAAGTTGAAGATAAAAATTCCCAAAGTAATTGTAAAAAAGCAAACCAAAGTTCCAAAAACTTAGATAACAGTATATCACCTGATGAAATTAGACCAAGGAAGATCATCATTAATATGATAAAACAAAATATAAAGAGAAAATTCTGAAGTTAGCCAGAGGAAAACAGAAATATTACATAGAGAAATAACTATGATAAAAATAGCAAGCTTATCAGAAACTGTGAAAAATAATAGGCAATAGGGAAATTTTTTCAAATAATGGAGTAGGGAACATTTAACTCAGAAGTATATATAAAGCAAAATGACATTTAAGAGGAAAGTGAAATAAAAAAAATTTTAAGGCAACCAAAAACTGTAGAAAGTTATTACCAAAAGATCTACATTAAAAGAAATGCTAAAGGAATTTCTTCAGCCAATATATTATCAAATGGAAATTTTAATCTACATTAAGAATGACCACAGGAAATAGTATAAATGTATGAAAGTTTTATCTTTTCAAGATCCTTGAAATATAAATGAATGTCTAATTAAAATGACTATTTAGACCTGGGTGAGGTGGCACATATAATCCCAGCAGGGGAGGTAGCTCAGAGGTAGAATCCCCAGTACCACTGAAAAAAGAAAAAAAAGAATTTATTTGATTGTTATAACATATACATATAAAATGTTTGATAGCAAAAGCAAAAAGAATACAAGAAAATGTAAATATGTCTCAGGCACAATGTAATAATAATTTTCTTGAAGAGAGGTTGCATGTAGATATGTGTTTAGTCCTGAATTAACTATGGAAAATGCAAAAAAGTACTACAAGGAAGGAATTGAGAAAAGTAGGGAAATAAGACCTGGTGAGATAAAAAAGAAACCAAATAAGACATCATATTGATAATTACATTAAATGTAAATGCTTAAATTGAGTGAAAGGCAGAGAGTGAAAGGCATAGACTTTCATTCAATGTCTAATACATTTTTATTTTCTATTCATACTTAAGAATAAGCAACAAGAAATCTCATTTTACTCAGTAAACTGACTCTCAATATTTACCTTTTCAATTCCTACAGAAAAAAATATTCTCTTAAACCAGAAGGGCCATTTTGAAGATAGCAGGTATGGAGAAGCATAAAGGTGAGGTTCAGGTTAAGTAAAATACACACACACATACACACACACACACACACACACACACACACACACACATTACTATAGATGAGACAAGCCCCTTCTCCTTTTCGTACTCTAC
Organism: Glis glis; assembly: GCA_004027185.1. NCBI lineage: Eukaryota > Metazoa > Chordata > Mammalia > Rodentia > Gliridae > Glis > Glis glis. The sequence goes on from PVJS01047414.1 coordinate 2,440, forward strand.
AAAGTAAAAGGACATTGGACAGATATAATCATTCTATTCACATTTATTCTACCACAAAAGAAAAAAAAAAGATTTTTCTCTGGGGAATAATAATATGCTCCATAGGAAATAATAATATGCTCCATTTTTCCATAGCAAAAATGATGTTTTCACCAACAAAAACTCTAATTATTACCTAACTGAGAAATTCTAATATTTATCAGTTGAGAATTGCTTCCTGTATTTATATGTAGCCTATACATACAAGCACCAAAGTCTTAGTGCCTTCATATATATATATATATGGATACAATAAAATGAGAATTATAAAGTAGTATAATATAGAAATCATGTTATAAAAATAAAAACATACTATACCACAATGAAAGCACACCATAAAATAAGAGGTTAAGGATGCATTCTTGGAAATTTTTCTTGAGATATTTAAAATTAAATACTCCATAGAATATTTTGAAGACAAATTATAGGGAGTCTCCTCAAAATTAACCCAATAGAAAGATTTTGAGAATAAACATGGAAAGCAAAATTAGGGACTAATAAGAAAGAGATTCAATAACAAAATAGATATTAGAAGAGAAGACAAATAAGAAAATGTTGGGGAGGAAAAAATCAAAAAGGTAAACCATAGAAGAACATTTTTCATAACTGAAAGTGGGCATGAAATATAAATAGTAATAATGAAAATGATACACATCAAATACACATGATTATGAAATTTTATGATAGTAAAGGAAAACCAAAAAACCTCTAACAGGAAAAAGATTGGGATAATATAAAAAGAAATAGAAGTTATACACAGTGGCATATGCCTGCTATCCCAGTACTTAGGAGGCTGAGACAGATGGATTGCAGGATTGAGGCCAGCGTGCAGTAACTTAGTAAGACCGGTTTCAAAATAAAAAGTAGAATAAGGCTGGAGGTGTAACTCAGAGGTAGAATGCCCTGGGTTCAATCACCAACTCACCCCCCCACACACACACATGAGAATAAGAATAGTATCCATAATGTCAACGTATACTACACTTGAAAAGTCGGTAGATACATTTCTTGAAATTTTCTGAAGAAAATAATTTTCAGCCAGGAGTGGTGGTGCACACCTATAATCCCAGTACTTGGGAGACTGAGATAGGATTGCAGGGTTAAGGCCAGCCTCAGCAATTTAGCAAGACCCTCAGGGGGTGCAGCACAGAGGTAGAACCACTCTGGATTCAATCCCCAGTGCCAAATAATAATAATAATAATAATAATAATAATAATAATAATTATTATTATTATTATAATTTTCAGTCTAGAAAGCCATAGCCTGTCAAACTATCATTCAAAAACACTTATAAATTAAGATACTTTTCAGATTCAAGGACTCAGAAAACATGCCTTCAATTTACCATTTTCTAGGTACTATGTAAGTGAAAAATAATGAAAACAATTTAAAAGCCAAAAAGGAAAGAAGCCTATGATTTTGTTATATTACTCAGCTTAACAGTGAAATATATCACAGAGTAAAAATAAAATAAACACTATTTAAACAAAAATATAACTATATTATATTATTGGGAAATAGGGTAGATAGGAGTTATTTAAGACACTTAAATGCTCTATATTGAATAAATAAATCAATAGATTTGATCTAAAATTGAAAATTAGGAAATATCATATCCAAATTATTTAGACAAATTTTATGGTATTTGGTTTTGGAGATATTTCTATGATTCTGAAAGAAATGAGAAATAATGAAAAACAAAAGAATAAGGAAATTAGTAAGTACCTTTGTTTATGTGTATTGAGCTCATCAACTATCAGAAATTGCTTGGGGTGGGTGTCAATAAGCTATTTTTAACACTGTTAAGAGACCTAAATGATCAACAGGGAAGGCTAGATTGTTAAAACCCTAGAATGGAGTAGGTCTATATAGCACTTACATGTGAAACAGAATTTAGGGTGTTAAAATCTCAGTAATTGATATTATTTTAATGCAACATTTAAATTTTTAAAAATGTATACCAGAAAAATCCATGATGGAAAAACATCACTATTTTAAATAAAGACAGGAGCTAAGACTACATTTGCCTTACTCATCTAAGCTGAATTTCACTCAACTCACCCTCATTCCTGCCCTGGAAATCTAAACTTAACTGTTGTAGTTTTTATCAGAGTTGGTTTAGTTTCCAGAAAGAATAAAACTTCATTTTCCCTTCTAGGTAGTAGACTGCAGGCTGTTGAAGCAGGAGATGTTATCAGGTGGAGTAAAGGGGAGCAAATTCTCTACAAATTTCAAAATGGTATTCTGCTTTCAACCCAATTTGAGATTCTCATTCTTTTTTTTTTTTTTTTTTTGCTGTACCGGGAATTGAATCAGGGAGTTCTACCTCTGAGCTCCACCCCAGCCCTATTTTTTATTCCTTATTTGGAAACAGGGTCTCGCTAAGTTGCGGAGGGCCCCACTAAGTAGCTGAGGCTGGCTGAGAACCCCGTTCCTCCAGTCTCAGCCTCCCAAGTACTGGGATTACAAACCACCACGCCTGGCTGATTCTCATTCTTAACTGTTAATCATCTTCTCATAATGTGGAACTTCTGTGATTATTGTCAGGTAAAATGGTATATTGGTTAGGAGAAAATTTATTTCTAACATTAAAGACAAGAGGTTTGTGGATAGTTCGTGGCATATTCATAATATCATAGCAGACCCACATCTTTAGATTTACTTTGCCATGCGTGGCTTATACATGCTGTCTCTGGTACCAAGGCAAGTCTTTTGCTGGTTGCCATTTTCTAGCCAATGTAAAGGGGAAGAAGAAATAGAGAACAATCATCAAGACTGTGATCCAGAAGTTTTACACATGAAATTCTGCTAAAATCTCATTGACCTGAACTTAGGCACATGTTATGTTAGTCACCGCGGAAGCGAAGATATAGAATCTCCAGCTGAGCCATAGTCATTGCTAAGTAAAAACAGGAGGCTGGATGCCAGCATACTTTAATTTTCACAAAAGAAGAAAAGGAGAATGTTTTTTTTGGGGGGGGGTTAGCAGCCTCTGCTACAAACTGTTTCTTCTTCAGATACATCACCTCCTGCATATTAGTCTGGGTACTATTTCTTTTCTTCTACTTCACCCAATACTCTTCTACTAGCTTTTGTTCTTCTAGATATAACTCTCATCCAGTAATAATGTATTTCTTATTTGCTCCTTGGTATCATTTTATACCTTTAAAAACATATAACTTCCTCTCATTATATTGAATTCTCATTATGGAGAAGAAAGAAATACATGCTAAGTCTATCATTTTTAATATCATCTGTATTTCTTCCTTAAGCTTTTTTTATGAAAAAAATTAGTTTGTACAATTCAACTAAAGTGGTTTTACTGTATGCAACAATGGATGGAATTAGAAGCATTGTGTTAATAATAAAAGTTTTATAACGTTTTTGTAGTAAAATGCACATTATTTTCACATACATGTGGAGGTGCCTTTGTGTATATGAATGCGAAAGACCTGGATGGAAATGGGAGGTCAGAAAATCCAAAAGGTGATTTTGACCAAATTGTGTTGGTATTGCTACAATTATCCCATGTCTAAAAATTGTTTTACCTGTACTTGAATTTGTCATCCTGGAGTAAATAAAATGGGAAATTTAACTACTTTAGAGCTGGAAATTTTGTACATTGAAAGTACTGCTAGATAATGTTTATAGATGGTGAATGGCAATATTTTTCTCTGTCAAACTAAGATGAACTATTAGGTCATTTTGTCTAGAAGATTCTTTGACAGTTGGAAATTTTTTTCTTGCTCATTCACACACACTCTTCTCACAATTAAATGCATTAATCACATTACTTGTGATTAATATTCATCATATGCCAATAAAATGTTTTACTGTGATTGACTTACTAAGAAGATATAAGAAAATAGTCACAGACATGTTAAATACATTACAGGAGATTACAGGGAAAGCCAACATAAGGAATAATGCCACCTTCTCACAGGGAATGTTGCCTGAAGCAGAAAAATGGTAAATTCACTTCTTAGAAAAAACAGAAACTTATGCCCCATCCATCCGTCCATCCCTCCATCCATCCATCAGTAATCTCACTGCCTTTGGGATACTGTTTGTAATTGCTTGTTATACAAGCAGATACTGTCCCAGATAATAAGTTTTTAAGTTATTGTGCTTTTTCAGATATGTAATTTCCAACTTACTCTTATTATAATTTCATTTTTCTGTGGATATTTCTTTCTTTTATTTTATTATTAGCATTATTGCTATCTAATCATTTGAATGTATTTAATATTATTAGCTTCTTTGATCCTTTCTTCAATTAAAACCAACATTGGAGCTGTGTCAGAGATAGTATTTATTGAATAGTTTTTATTGTCATAAATTATGGCCACATTTTCTTATTTCACTATATGTGTACTAATTTCTGGTTGAAAACTGTACATTATAGATAAGGTATTACAATGTACTTAATTTTGTGCCATTCTTCCAAGGGATTTCACTGTTATTTACTTGGATGAAGATAAACTGCATCCATCTCCTTTACAGTAATCAATCACATACATGTATTTATATTCACATATATGTATATGTGTCGGTGCTTATATGTATTTGTATGTAATTTTGCATATGTGTTTTCCTACATTTTATATATTATATGTGTGAGTGTGTGTGTGCATATGTATCCCCTTAGGGCTCTTCTTGTGTAGATTAGGGTACTCGTCAGCCAATGATTTGGGCTGAGGCTAAGAGACTATGATCAAATGTTTTAGGGCCCGTAAGACTTCCCCTTCTGCCACCTCAGCTGCATGTGGGTTGTGTAATACGTTGTGTAACACAGCACCAAAGATGCTGCAGATTTCCAAGTCTGACTTTCTTTCCCTAGCACTTTCATATCTCCTTGTGTGTTTAATTTAGCAGTCAAACAGGATTTAATGGAGAGTTTGTTATGTCAGCCCTTCTATGTCTCCCTCAATTCCAAGGGCTCTTAAAATTCTGTCTGATAAATGATTTGCCTAAACTAAGATCAAACCTTCTGCCTGAAAACCTGAATTTTCCTCTTCTATTTTTATTATTTGTCTATTTTGCTGCCTGTTTTGAATACACACTTTCAGCTATTAAAATAGCAAATTTTACCCCTTCCCCAGAACCAAATCAACTACTTAGTGCTATAAAACCACTGGTTTTCAGAGATAACCCCACACCCACCCCATACCACATGCCTTTGTAAACCTGGAATTTTGTATGCTGAGTTACAGGAGAACACAAGACAAGGAGACCAGAGACTTACAATCATTCCTACTTGACTCTGTACAGTTATACGAGAACACACTCTTCTTAGTATGTTGCCATTGTATTCTTTGTCATGCCTTAAAATGGTAGTTTTAAATAATATTGTCAATTTTATATTTTTCTTCTACAGAAAGAAATTGCACAACTTCTTTGGACTCTATTACTAGAAATATGTTGTGCTGATTGCATTTATATGAAGTTCTACAAAGGTAATATAATGTGAAAAATAAAATAAAAATACTGGTAGCCAAAATGAGGATAGAGTTGAATGGAAAGTGAATCAAAGGAATTGCCCCAAAAGATGAAAATTTCTTTACTGTGATTGGTGTGTGTTATACAAGTTTCTAAACGTTTTTCCACATGGAATAGCTAAGATGTATACATCTTGCCATGTATAGTAGTGAATAAATTGCCCTTACCTAAAGAGGTTTGACCTTTGTCCCTGGCTCTTTGGAGGTCACCTCTAAATTCTTGGAATTTTCTAAAGGACAGGAATATTTGGTTATTCATAGTGAGCTGCTTGAATCATATGCTAATGAGATAAATCATGATAGATAAGTCATAATAGATAATAAGTCATGAGGACTTTGGGCCTCATGGTAAAAGCCAGCTCACCAGGGAAGGAGTTGGAGACTTAGAGAGTGAGTTTGACAAGGTAGATAATCACTCCATTAATATGTCTACATAATGAAGTTCCAAATAATACCTACAGACCCTGAAGTTTGAGTGAATTTCCTAGGTTGGCCATTTTCCATGTATACGTTTTTACGTTCATGCCAGAGTGTAATACATCCTGAGAACAATGGACATTGCATTTGAAATCATCTCAGACTCTTCCCTTGGCTGATTTTAATGTATTCTTTCCTTGTAATAAACCATAGCTTTGAGTATTATTGTTCAGTGACTTTTGTGACACTATCTAGCAAATTATTGACCCTGAGGGTGATGTGGGGAACAACAAAACTTATACAACGGGTACCTAAGAAAGTAATGTAAAACATAATAGTAATGCAGTGGAAGGGTGGGGTGGAGCTAGAGCTACAAATAATACAAAAAAGGAATCTTGATCATTGTTGAAGGTGAGTAATAGAATAGGAATGGGTGATACTTTATACATAAACAATATATATTTGTAGTTTTATAAAATGAAAAGTTAAGAAACATTGTTCTTTATAGTTTTTCTCCTTTAGGTTAAGAAGACACAAATCACAAATTCAATTGTTCTATGATTTATTTACTCATTGTACTGCTCTAAATACAGTAATGGGCATTTTGACAGGTAGTGATAGTAAAGGAAATATTATGCAATTAAATCATTAGCTGCTTTTCACTTAGTTTGTAAAAACTTTCTTTTTATGTGTATGGCGCTGGGGATTGAACCCAGGGATGTTCTATTTCCAAGCTACACTCCCAGACTTTAAAAGGTTTTTTTTTTATTTTGAAACAAGTGCTTGCTAATTTGCTGAGGGTCTCACTAACTTGAATCTGTGATCTTCCTGTCTCAGACTCCCAAGTACGAGGATTATAGGCATGTACCAACATGTCCTGCTAAAAACTCTTTTTTAATTATCATATTTATTTAATATTAGCTTTTTGCCAGCCATGGTGGCACATGCCTCTAATCCCAGTACTTGAAAGGCTGAGAAAGGAGGATTACAGATTTGTGACCAGCCTCTGCAATTTAGTGAGACTGTCAGCAACTTAGTGGGACACTGTTTTCAAAGAAAAAAGTAAAATAGGTCTGACGGTCTAGATCAGTGGTAGAACACTCCTATGTACAATCTCCAATAATATATATCTATTAGTTTTTGACAATTTGTTTAATTTTCTCACTATGTAGTATATTTTGAAAATCTTTAATCAATAAATGTAAACTTCTTTGGAGTGGTCAGTTTACCATGAATTAACACAGCAGAGTAAAGAAATATTGTGAAATATGGAATGTAAAGCTAAGGATAAAAATTCATTCAAATGAAATATCTTCTGGCCTTCTGAATAGTCACATGTCCTCTACCATCCACCACCTAAAGAGGTGGCTGTTTAGGCCCCACAACTGTCAAGTGTCTGACAATCACTTTCCTTTCAGCAGATTATACACATTGCATTTAGGGACCAAATCCTAACAAGAGTTGTGCATTGGCATCAGCTGGGCATCAGGCTGACCTTGGGAACATTTTGAAAGTAGTCATTTTTGGCCTTCACTGCTTAGGTGCATTGAGTGAGTAGGTCAGGAGTGGGAATTCCCAGGTGATTTTGCTGTGCACTGCAACTTACCTGACCTGCCAGTATTGTACTACCCATGTTTCCTTCTTAAAAATATAATAATAGATGACTCATTTTTCTAATTTGTACATATATTTTAAATAACATGATTTTTGAACTTATTAATTATAAATTCATGTATATTAATCCAAAATATAGTTAAATATTTGTTGTTTTATCTTAATTTTCTATTTATTTATTGTCTTGGATAAATTCTCACAGATATAATTTTGAGTCAAGAAATCATTCTGTTTTGTCACACACAAAATCTTTGTACTTCATCTCTAAAAATCCTGCAGTTTCAATTTTATCTTTCAAATCATTCCTTCTGCCATCTGTCAAATTTCACTATCCATGGGCTTTACCAACCTAATTATCTATCTGGTCTGAAAATAATAGGGACTGTAATCTCTGGGATAGAAACTGGATCTTGCCTTGTTTCTCAATAGCTATGCAATTCATACTTCAAGGAAAGTTTATCTCTGTACCTAAGTCAGAAAATATTATTTTCTTTCCTTCCTTCCTTCCTTCCTTCCTTCCTTCCTTCCTTCCTTCCTTCCTTTATTTTTCTTTTTCTTTCTTTCTTCTTTTTCTTCTTTCTTTCTTCTTTCCTTTCCTCTCTCGTATTCCCCAAGCAGAAAAAAATATATGCCTTTTGGTATTAGAGGCAAGTGGACATTATTTTGGACAACAAATTCATATATCTGTGTTCTAATTCTGCCTTTTTTAATAACTCAGAGGCCATAGGCAAGATATTTTTGTATGAGTCTTATTTTCCTAATACGAATGATGAGGAATTAATTAAACTTTCTCTCCAATTCACTCTACAAGTTTACGCATTTGGTCATACCAGGACTAAAGTCTCTTTCTTCATTTCTACTTTGCATCAGCAAATATTCATTAAAACATTCAGAAGAAACATTTTGTCAAAATAATTTTTATGTTTGGGTAAGTGTCCCTCAAAGGGCCTGGTCCTCAGGGTGGTGTTATTGGGAGGTGATGGGACATCTAGGAGGTGGGGCTCACTGGGAGGTCCTTAGGTCATTGGAGCCATGCCCTTGAAGCATATTGTGGGAACTTGGCTTCTATCTATATCTCATAAAATGAGCAGGTTTCTCTGTTACATGTCCCCTATCATTGCCATCTGGCATCCTCAACAGAGGCATAAAAGCAATAGGTCTGAATGATCATGAGTTAGAACCCCTAAAATGTGAGCCAAAATACAACTTTTCTAAGTTAATTTTCTTGGGTATTTTTATAGTATTTTGTTGTCGTTAGCTGACTAACACAAAAGAATTAGAACTCAGAAGAGGGGCATTTGACTATAGTTATATCTAAGGTGAAGTGGAGGAGCCTTGGGAGATGGTTTATGGGAGGAGTCAGGAAGAGTTTAGAGGACCAGGCTAGAGAAAGCCTAGAATGTTGTAAGCAACATTAGTGAGAAATTCTAGTGAGGATTCAGAAGACCAAGAAGCTGATAGGAATTTGGAAGATAAAGGCAATGCTGATGATGTTTCAGATGGAAAAGAGAACGCCATAGGGAAGTGGATTCAAGGCTATCCTGTTTATACTGTGGAAAAGCATTTGGATGCATTTTGTCCACGCTCTGAGACTGTGAGAGGCTGAGATTAAAGGCAATGGACTAGTTTATCTGGCAGAGAATATTTTAAGGCAACAAAGCATTCAGGCAGTGTCATATGTATTACCTGCTGTTTTTAGCTAAATATATAGTGAGCATCAAGAGCAAAAAGGGACAGAGCAGAAAAATTTGAAAAGTTTGCAGCTTGGCCAGAAAAAGAACATGTGTAACAGTGTGGCCAAGGAGGGTGCAGCTGCTCATGCAACTAAAAAGAAGTAAAGTGCTCTGCACTTAGAGAATAGGGAATATCCGTCAAGCACATCTCGAATTTGGCAAGGCCTCCACCTTCAAACATAGGCTCAGAGATGTAGAAATTCAAATATATTTCAAAGATTTTTGCAGCGCAGATATTGTTTCAGAATAGAACCCTGGGATGCCTTGCATGCACAGAACTGCCTTGGGAATCTGGTTTCATTTCCTCAGGTTCAACCAGCAAGGCACTCAGAGACTGTTGTAGCCATGCTTCAAGCAAGCCCAAGTCCCAAGTACAGCTCATGTCAGCATCAGATCTTGGCGCTAGCCAAGGTGCTGATTTTTCAGGCGTGCAGAAAGCAGGAGTTATGGAGTAATGGAAGCTTCCACTGAGATTTCATAAGAAAGTGTTGTGGTCCAGGCAGTGTGTGGCAGGGTTGCTGTCCCTGCATGCAGCCCCTGATGGGGAAATGAATGGAGTTTTGGAAGTAAAGGCAAAGCTGAAGTGGAGACCCCAAGAATGTAGATGTGCCAGCAAGGAATGTTGCTTATTAAGGAAAGCTGCAGGCAGGATGCAAAGAAAAAGAGATTCCAGAGAAGTGACCCTGTGGGTTGTAATCAACAAAGCCATAAGGATGGGGCTGTCAAGCATATGGGAGTCCACTTCCTGCCACAGTGAGCCCGGATGCTGGATATGGAGCTAGAGGATTTAAATTTTCCCTGTTGGGTTAAGGTCTCGTTGGGGCAATCTCTCATTATTTTCCTATTCCTCCATTTTGTAAAAGGAATGTTTACCCTGTGTTTGTTCTACCATTGCATCTGAAAAGTATGTAACATTTAGAAAAGATTTAACAGGGGCCCTCAGCTTAGTATTTGCCTTGAGACTTAGAGGAGACTTTGGCTTGGACTTTTGAGCAATGCTAAAACAGTTAAAACTTTGAGACTCTTGGGGATGGCTGAATGCATTTGCATGTAAGATGGACATGAACCTTTGAAAGTCAGAAGAAGAATGCTATGGTTTGATTAAATTTTCCCCCAAATACATGTGTCAGTGATCTGATCTCTAGGATAGCATTATTGGGAGGTGATGGAACATTCAGAAACTGGGACCTTGTTGAACATCCTTAGGGCATTGGGGTATGCCCCTGAAGGAGTCTGTGGGACCTTGACTTATTTTTCCTGACCTCCTGGTAATGAGGTAAGCAGTTTGGTCTCTCACATGCTCACCACCATTGCCATCCAGAGCCGCCCTCAGAGGCCTACGTACCATAGGTCTGCCCAATAATGGAATAAAACCTTCTCTCTTTATAAACTGATTATCTCAGGTATTTTGTTGCAGTGTTGGAAATCAAACACATTTATCGAGAATGGTTCATCAATGTATAGTTAGGTAAACAAGTACCTTCTATGGACTAACTTTTTTAAAATAAAAAGAATTTAGATAAGCAAAAGTTTTGTAGTCATTTTGGTACTAGCCAGGTAAAAATAATCAAAATTATATCATCTTCATTATATATTTAAATGAAATAAGATGGATAAGATGCTATCAACCAGGACTTCTTTCAGAGCCTTACAGTGGGAAACTATGTTGTGATAGAAAAAGCAGAGGACAAAGATATGGAGGTATATTTGGTATGGATGTAGTTTGAGAAGGAGTGTGAATTTAGTACTCTGTCAGAACATTGTTTTGTTCTGTAATTTTTTTCCTGATGTTAAAATTTTCTGAAAAATTTCTAAGGAAGTAAATTTAGCAAGAGGATATTTTTATGGAACTCAGCAAAAGTCCAACCTGCTAAACTGAATAATGTTAAAATCAAGATAATTCAATATACAGATATATAAACAGAAAGAGAGAATGAGAAAGTAAATGGAGAAAAATTGTGTAAAGCCATAAAGAGTGAGCAGAACTTTATCCTCTTTTGGGCCATGGGATTGGGATTAGTGCCCGGTTTAACCAGATCTCTAGAGACAAGATTAGTACTATGTGGGTTATAAAAGTAGATATTTTAAGGATCTCTATTCCCAGATTTCATACCTTGGCACCCTCACATGTCAATCCGTGGGCAGGGCTCATTTCTGAATAAGGTAGGATATGAATCACAGAATGCACTCCAACTAGAAATTCAAGCAGATGTTTACTTAGGTATCACCCTCTTTCAAGCCCCTCTGATGTGTGAATTTGTTAGCCTACCCTTTCTAATCTTTGTTTTTTTCTGTCATTTTTTATATAACCAATCAATACAAGAACTTTGAGAAAATAAAATTCAAAGGACAATAATATATATAAGATGAACTTAAAAAAAGTTGGTGTTGGAGCAACTGGTTAGATGTTTAGAAAAGAGTATAATGATTTGGCTATATATAGTAATAATATTTTCATACTAATTATTTGAAAATACACTTTTTTCAGTAAATTCAGGGGTTGATTGTGGGAAAAAATCTAACAACATACAGAATTGGGGACTAACAAATGTTTTCATTTCCAGTATCTTAGAGAATTAAAAAATGCAAGTTCAAAGAAATTTAAAAATTTGGCATGAGATTTAAGTTAACACTAAACTATATAACTAACCTTTAAGATGGCCAAGTGATTAGATTATTCTTCTCATATGATTAATAACATAGTGAGAAAAGTAATAGGTTGAGAACCATTTGGAAGAAATGAAATAGAGGCAGAAATGGGGTGGTGCTTGAAAAGTAATTGTGTAGTGAACTATAAATGAGGTGATGAAAAATGCAATTAGGATCAGAGCAAACAAATAAGTTAATGGAACAGAAACATTTTCAGATTTGGTTAAAACAGAACTATTTGCTCCATAACTTAGCTGAAGTCAATGTAAATACACTAAATGTTCCTGGATCCATTTCACATGTCTTGTGATAGGGAATGAGGACAGACTGAGAGATCTGAGTTTGTGTCACAGTTGTCCCTGTGCTGTGGAACAAACTGCTCTAAAAACCTACTTGCCTAAAGCAACTGTCACTTATTTAGCTCATGATTCTGTGGGCTGGCAATTTGAAATGGGCTCTGCTGGACAGTTCTTACCTCTGTTGTGGTCACCTGCCAGTCTGTTCAGTTTAGAATCGTAGAACATTTTGGAGAGAATATGAGGAGTGGTGTCCACCAGACTGCTAGGCTGTTCATCAACATCTCCACTTCTTCCTCTTTACTTTTCTTCCTCCACAGACTTGTTGTCTTGTTCATTTTGTGCTGTTTTATTTTGGTGGTTTTGATTGGTTAATTTTCATTTTCATGCTTTTTTTATGTTTTTATTGGTGCATTGTAGTCTCACATCACAATGAGTATCAGTTTGGTGTTAACATACATGCACACAGCTCTTGGTGTCCCTCCCCCCGGCCCCCCACCTCCCCCCCACATGTAGCACTGAGAATGATGTTGGTATAATCTCATATATACACATTGTTTATGACAGTAATTCCATGGATTCACTACTTTCTTACCCTTCCCCTTCCCCTTCCCTTGTACCCCTTCCCTTGTACCACTGAGGGTTCTCTGTTGTCATTGGAGTCCCTTTTGTGCCCCCACTACTCCCTAAGTTGCGCATATTAATGAAAACATATGACCCTTCATTTTGTGTGATTGGCTAATCTCGCTTAACATAATGCTCTCC
>PVJS01047415.1:0-15452 GCA_004027185.1 Glis glis
AAAAAAAAAAAAAAAAAAAAAGAAAAAATTTGGGATTTTGTAGATACAATTTTATTTGTTCCTTTCTCCATTTAGCTTTATATTCTGAGCCTTTTTCATTGTATTCAACATTGACTGTTCTTCTGTATGGTATGTTTGTTTTCTGTATCAATCCTAACACAGATCTTAGAAATTAAGTTCTCAAACAGGGTGTAGTGGTGGACGCCTGTAATCCCAGTACTTGGAAGACTGAGACAGGTGGATTGCATGTTCGAAGCCAGCCTCAGCAACTTAGTGAGACTCTAAGCAACCTAGAAAGACCCTGTTTCAAAATAAATAAATAAATAAAAAGGGCCAGGGGTGTAACTTGGAGGTAGAATGTACCTGGGTTCAATCATCAGCACCACAAAAAAAAAAGAATAAAAGAAAGAGAAAGAGAAAGAAAGAGAGAGAGAGAGAGAGAGAAAGAAAGAAAGAAGAAAGAAAGAAAGAAAGAAAGAAAGAAAGAAAGAAAGAAAGAAAGAAAAGAAAAGAAAAGAAAGAAAAGAAAGAAATTAAGTTCTGAGTACGGGAAGCCAACTCTTCCTTCTGGACCCACTGGGCTCAGGTTTGGTGTAAAGACAGGTCCTCCCATAATGAAGGTGAGAAGCTCCCACAGCTAAGACAGGTACCATCTTTCTCTACACAATGAAAGCATTATGGCCCCTGAAAAGCGTGGGCCATGACAGAATGAAGCAATGCTCATGTGAACAGGTGATGGAGGCATGGGGGTGATGGTAGGCATGGTGGGACCACCAGCCCCGGAGAGGTGGATCTCCTTACCTACATGAGAGACCAAACAGAATGTGGGTTTTTCTCAGAACCTCAGGGGTTAGGTGAGGCTAAGAGAAGGAGCTGGGGTGGGAGCACACACCTGTGATCCCAGTACTTGCGAGGCTGAGACAGGAGGATCACAGGTTTGCGGCCAGCCACAGCAACTTAGTGAGGCCCTGTTTCAAAATAAAAAATAAAACAGGGCTGGGAGTGTAGCTCAGATGTAGAACACCTCTAGGTTCAATCCCCAGCCCCACACATACACAAAAAAAGATGTCAAAGGGAGGGCTTCTCTGTGCAAACACCTCCCAAGAGCTTGGGCTGCTTTGGTCTCCCGGGGCTCATCTGGAAGATTTGACCCAATTTGACTCTTCAATGACCCGTGGCAGTTGTCACCCTGCTTCATTCACACAGGATATGTGTGACCAGAAACAGCCACTTAGTAATGTTTCCAGAGTCGAGCCTTGAGCCACTCCTGGGAAGACATGTGCCTCTTAAAAGCCCTGCATGCAGGAAGGGAATCACCATATGACCCAGCTATCCCAAAAGAATCTTTCCAAAAGAATGACAGTTAGACTACCATAGTGATGCATGCATGCATGCTGTTTATAGCAGCACAATTCACAATAGCCAAGGTATGGACCAGCCTAGGTGTCCATCAACAGATGAGTAGATAAGGAAAAGGTGGTCTATACACACAATGGAATTTTACTCAGCCATCAAGAAGAACAAAATTGTGTCATTTGCAGGAAAGCGGATGGAACTAGAGAATATTATGGTGAGATCAGCCCGTCTCAGAAAGTCAAGGGTCCTTTGTTTTCTCTCATACGTGGAAGCTAGAGAGAAAATAGGAAACAAAAGAGGCTTCGGTTAAATGAGAGAGACCAGTAGATTAGTGGAAGGGAGTTGAGGGGGGAGAGGTGGGGAGGGAAGGAATGAGGCTTGAGGAAGGGAGCAGTTCAGATGTTAAGTCCATATCTGAAGGCGTCACTCCCAATCTCACTAACATGCATGGGGAGGGAGGGCGGGGAGCGGGTGGGATCTGGAGGGAAACACACCAAGTGCTGTGTGCATGTGTGAACCTGTCTCTTTGCATCACACTATGATGTATAATTATAATGCACCAATAAAAATAGAGAAAAAGAAAAAAGTACCACATGCAACACGGGACAGATTTGTGGGTCTGTGTTAGGTCACATTGCACGTGACACAGAATGAATTGTCTCCCTCGGGACATAAGAAGCTCTTCTGAAGAGCAGGGGCTGGGCAGCTGGTTTTGAATTGAGAGATTCAGAGGAGGAGGAGAAGTACTTCTATCTGGCCTGAACTCAGATTTCCTCTGTACAGCATGTAACAGCCTTGTGAACCCTCTCTGTAGTTTGGTGACAACTTTCTGTCAAGAAGGGTAAAGACTTAGCAAAGCCCTAAAACGACAGAGTTGGTTAACATCTATAGAAAATAAGATGCAAGGCCAGGCATGGTGGCACGCACAGATAATCCCAGTACTTGGGAAGCTGAGACAAGAGGATCACAAATTCAAAGCCAGCCTTAGCAACTGAATGAGACTCTTAGCAACTTAGCAAGACCCTATTTCAAAATAAAAAATAGCCGGGCGTGGTGGCACACGCTTGTAATCCCAGTACTTTGGGAGGCGGAGACTGGAGGATCCGGGTTCACGGCCAGCCTCAGCTCGCGCACGCACGTGCGCACGCATGCTCTCTCTCTCTCTCTCCCTGTCTCTCTCTCTCTCTCTCTCTCTCTCTCTCTCTCCTTAGTGAGGCCCTCTGCAACTTCGTGAGACCTAGTCTCAAAATAAAGTATAAAAATAGGGCCGGGGGCATAGCGCGGAGGTAGAACGCCCCTGCATTCAATCCCCGGTACCGCAAAAAATAAAAATAAAAAAAAAATAAAAAAAAGGGCTGGGGGTATAGCTTGGAGGCAGAATGCCCCTAGAAACAAGAAACTAGGATGCAAAAATGTTGAAAGTTATAATATAGCAGCGCACAGTCAGTAGACTCTTGGCTTCCCCTTTTGTCTCACTGCTAGAATGCTTAGTGAGAGTTGCAAACCAATGGCTTAAACTTTTTTGTTCAAAGCTAGATAATTTGATCAAAGTTGCCCATCAGAATAAATACTAAGATTCAAATGCAGAAGACTAGTTCCATTCTTGGCTAATAAAATACACTTGGATCATTTTCAAAAAGCCTTTCAAACTTTCTTGAACTTCAAAATACCCCTCAGACATAATCAAAAACACCAGCTCTTGAGCCTGTAGAACACAGAGAACAGCTTAGAGCCTCAGGTGAGTTTGGTGTAAGACCATCTAGAAGTAAGATGGCAAAGCTGGGTGCGGTGGTGCATGCCTGTAATACTAGTGCTTGGGAGGTTGAGACAGGAGAGTCACAGGTTCGAGGCCAGCCTCTGCAATTTAGCAAGACCCTCAGCAACTTAGGGAGACCCTGCTTCAAAATAAAATAGGGCTGTGGGTGTAGCTTGGAGGTAGAATGCCCCTGGGTACCAAACAAAGAAAGAAGAAAGAAGAGAGAGAGAGAGAAAAGGAGAAGAAGGAGGAAGAGGAGGAGGAGGAGGGGAAGAGGAACAGGAACAGGAACAGGAAGAGAAGAAAAGAGAAGAGAAGACAGCAAACAGATGAGACCACAAAGTACCTGAAGTCCAGCTAAGCAAATCACCCTCTGTTTTGGCAAAGGGAAGGCATTTCCTCAGCAGCATGGAAAGGTTAGTATGAAATAAGGTGAGCTAGTGCCAGGGCTGAAGGGAAGGGAGACTGATAAGGAAGAAACAGACTTGGTTTAGCAGGTGTACTGGCAGGCACCTGTGGTCCCAGCAACTCGGGAGTCTGGTGCTGGAGGATCATTTGAGTCCAGGAGTTCAGGGCCAGCCTGGGCAAAAGAAAAAAGACTTCTTTTATTCCGGGTTCTAAGCTATTGTGTACTGTTCAATGACCTAACAACATACCTGGTCCAAAGAGCAAAGTGGCATCCCCAGAAGGCCAAGGGCCGGGCTCAGCTCGCCTGCTGGTCGGGCGCGTCCTGAGATGTTCTGATGCACTCGCAGGTCCCATCAGCTTGACAGTCTTTTGGGGGTTGCTTTTCAGCCTCATCCTTCCCATCCCCACTTTGCTATTACTGGAACATTGCTGGTGGATTTTTGCCTTGTTTCTGACCACCACATTTCCCCCATAACTCCTTTACTATTTAGCACCTGCAAAAGAAGGCCTGCCTTCTGGCCTCCCCTCAGTTCTCAGGAGAGCAGTTCTTGGTGCTCCAGGACTAGATTCATGCTGCTGCCGCCAACATTTTACTACATCTACAGTAGCAGAGCGTCCTAACCTATAGTGTTTCTCCAGTGAGCATTACCAGAGCTGCTCTTAACTTACCATAAAATCCCTCCTTTCAAGCCAGGCGTGGTGGTGCACGCTTGTAATCCCAGTACTTGGGAGGCTGAGACAGGAGGATCCGGGTTTGCGGCCAGCCTCAGCTACTTAGTGAGAACCTCCACAACTTAGTGAGACCCTGTTTCAAGAATAAAAAATAGGGCTGGGGGTGTAGTTCAAAGGTAGAATGCCCCTGGGTTCAATCCCCAGTACCGCAAAAAAAAAAAATCCCTCCTTTCTAAAAGACACCCCAATGTTTTGCAGCCTTATTTCCCTGTAACTTTTGGTTGTGAAATGACACATTTGGAGTCTGGATAATTTGCATGCTGAGTCATCCCAAAAAGTTTTTGTTTAGAATTTCCCTTGGGAAACAATGTTGTCCAAGTAGCTGAAGACATCAGCATGCCAGTGACATAACACACACTTTATGGAATTCCCAGGCCATGGACAGTGATATTGGCCTATGAGATGGAGGTACCGAATTTATATCTTCAAGGTACCAAGGAATCCTATATATATTTGTATATATAAATATATATTTGTTAATATATTTGCATATAAATATATAAATAATGTAAACATACATATGTATATGTACTGGGGATTGAGCCCAGGGCATTCTACCTCTGAGCTACACCCCCAGCCCTATTTTATTTTTACTTTTGTTTTGAAACAGGGTCTCACTAGGTTAATGAGAGGTCTCACTACCTGCTGAGACTGTCCTCGAACCTGTGATCCTCCTGTCTCAGCTTCCCAAGTACTGGGATTACAGGTGTGCGCCACCACACCGGCTCCAAGGGTCCCTATTTGTGACCCATTCCAGGACCCCATCCCTGACCACCCTAAATGTGGTTTGGAATTCTTTGGGAATGTGTTCTGCTCTGTAACTCCCCCTCTATGTCCCCTCTCATAATTTGCCCTCCTCATTCCTAACAACTTATTTGTTTTTACCAAGTCTTCCTCGGTAGATTTTGATTTCTCAGCGTTCTCTTTCAGAAGATAGACTCATCTGCTAACCCATGGAAATGTGAAATAAGAGTCTCCCCAGTTTCATGCGCAGGGTGACCCGTTGGCTTGTGGAGAGTTGTTGAAAACTCTAGCCTCCCATGGCTGTTCTGATGCACACTGGGACAGTCTTACTCATACACCTTCTAGAGACATGAAGATGTTTGCAGCTGTGAAGTTTGGAGTTGGAGCAGGTGTACCAACCTACAGCTTGAAACTGAAGCAGATCTGCTTGTGTGCATGTGTTACAGAACACAGGACTAAACATCCACATTAAGCATGTCCACACACAGAAACAAAGAATGGCTGAAATTCTGATTGAAATTCACTAAGGTTTTTGGGGGAGACTTTCTATCTTTCGAGTTTTCTCTTACTACTCATGCTCCATTTTCCATGTATTAAATTTCTTATGTTCTTCAATAAGCTTTTGTAATGCCTCTGTCCATCTCTCTCTTGGCTCCCTTGTTAGATTTATTCTTAGGTGCCTTATGAATTTCATTGTCACTCATGTGACAGAACATGTTTTATTACTACATTTCCTTATTACCAGATTATTATTGGTGAATACAAAAATTATGGAATTTGCACATTAATCTTATTTCCAATAGCACTTGTTGAAGTTATTTATTGGCTCTAATAGTTTATGTCTCTCTGGGGTTGTATACGTTGGAAATATTTGTCTGCAAATAAAAACAATGCTATTTCTTCCTTTTCAATATTTAGTTATTGCCTTTTTTTTTTTTTTGCGGTACCGGGGATTGAACGCAGGGGCGTTCTACCTCCACGCTACACCCCTGGCCCTGTTTTTTTTTATGCTTTATTTTTGAAACCGGGTCTCACAAAGTTGTGGAGGGCCTCACTAGGTAGAGAGAGAGAGAGAGAGGAGAGAGATAGATCGATCGTGAGCGCGCGCATGCGCGCTGAGGTTGGCCATGAACCCGGATCCTCCGGTCTCCACCTCCCAATGTACTGGGATTACAAGCGTGCACCACCACGCCCGGCTAGTTATTGCCTTTTTAATTGGCTAATTCTTCCAAAAATATTGAATAGAAGCAGTGTTTTCGTCATGCTTTATAAAGAATATTTCTAATAGTTCATCATTTAAAAAGATATTTGTTATAGGTCTTTGGCAGATGGCTTTAATTAGGTTAAGCACGTTGCCCATTATACCTAGTTACTGAGCTACATCCTCAGCCCTTTTCACTTTTATTTTGAGACAGCATCTCACTAAATTGTCCAGGTTGACCTTGAGTTTATGATCCTCCTTCTTCAGCTTCCTGAGTTTCTGTGTAGCTGGGATTACAGGTGTGTAGTTTGTTTGTTTTTTTGGTGCTGGGGATTTAATCCAGGGCATTCTACCTCTGAGCTACACTCTCAGCCCTTTTTATTTTTTATTTTGAAACAGGGTCTCTCCAAGTATACCATTTTTTTTTTTTTTTTTTTGCGGTACCGGGGATTGAACCCAGGGGCGTTCTACCTCCGCGCTACACCCCCGGCCCTATTTTTTATACTTTATTTTGAAACCGGGTCTCATGAAGTTGTGGAGGGCCTCACTAAGTAGAGAGAGAGAGAGAGAGAGAGAGAGAGAGAGAGACAGGGAGAGAGAGAGAGAGAAAACTGAGGCTGGCCGCGAACCCGGATCCTCTGGTCTCCGCCTCCCAAAGTACTGGGATTACAAGTGTGTGCCACCACGGCCGGCTCAAGTATACCATTTTATTGAACTTTTTTTCTGCAGCTGCTTAGATGATCTTTTGTTATTTGCCTTCAAACAATTCATGTGTTGAATTAAATTTACACCCCTACTATTATTAAGCCATACTTACATTCTTGGGAGAAATTTTACGAGGTCCTACTTTTATAAATATACTGCTAGATTTCATTTATTAGTATTTTGTCTTACATTTTGGCATCCCTATTAGTGACAGAAATCAGCTCATAATCTTACCAGTAAACTTTTCTTTTCTTTTTTTGGAGGGGGGATACTGGGGATTGAACCCAGGGGCATTCTACCTCTGAGCTATACCCCCAGTACTTTTTACTTTTTGCTTTGAAACAGTGTCTTGCTAGGTTGCTGAGAGTCTCACTAAATTGCTGAGACTGGTCTCAAACCAGCAGTCCTCCTGTCTCAGCCTCCCAAGTACTGTGATTGCAGGAGTGTGCCACCATGCCTGGTTTGTCCAGTGAACTTTCAACAGATATTCTGTTCCAAATGGCCTGACTTGTGGTTCTAACTTAAAGCAGAACTTGTTCCTCCTATGGTGTGTACATATATACCAAGTATTGTTATGTGTTTTTAATTATTTGTAACTTCTGTTGAGCTACTTGGGCTTGTTTAGCAATAATGACAATAATCATGAACGATTTTGGACTTCAGCTGTGTAGGTTGCTCTCCAACTACACAATTTACCTAGAGTTCCATCAAGTCAGCTTGAATAGTTACAATGCAGATAACAAGTCCATTACAAAGTTGGGAATAAAGGGCAACTTAATTTGTGTATTCACTATCACTGATATTCATTAGTCATGGTGGCTTATTAAAAAAACAAAGCACTTTGAAGAATCTTCCTTTCTAATTCTCCTGCCTACCTTTGCTCCTATGGCTGGTTTATGTCATACTCAAGCTGACACTGGACTTGGTGGCGAAGGCCCGTCCTTGGAGGACTCGGTTCCACTGCATGGAAGGAGCCCATGGACTCAGGTCGGCCTGAGTCCCACGCTAGCCCCGGCACTTTCTACCTCTCTAGGTTTGGACACATTTCTTGGCCTCTCTAAACTTCAGTTATTTTATCGGCACAGTGGGAATTTCTACATCTCTCTTACAGGGTTCGTTGTAATGATTAACTCAAGTCTAAGAGTGTTTATTTAGCACAATGTCTGGTGTATAGTAAGTGCTTCATAAAAGAAGCTTTAGTATATTTCACTGATAGAGTGAATAAAATCCTAGCAATACTACTCTAATACCAACTAAAAGATGAGTTATTTCCAAACCTCTTTCCAAAGGTGCTATTAACTTGTGGTTTGCATTATAGTACCTTTTATATATTATGTCTTAATTATTTTTTGTTTGTTTTTAATAAGATTTGGCACCTGTCACAGCCTCATTTGTACTAGATGCTGGCAAATATGGAGGATGTGAAGCGGAAAGGTCAGTTTTCGAGAGGCTGCACACAATCCACACTCTCAAGGTGTGAGCGGAGTTCACTGGGAGTATGGGGCGGGGAAAACAAGTGATTGTGCATGAGCAGAGAGAGAAGAAAGTCCTGAGAAAGGGACATTTCAGGAGGGTCTTGAAGCCGAGTAAGGAAAGAGCAAGTGGTCCAGTTAGGAAACGGATACTAAAGCTACTCAGCTTAAAAGGACATTTTATGGTGGAGAGTTAAGACTTTAGGAATAAATTGTATAATTGAAGCAGATCTCTGAACTTTTCTTCAAGGCTGGATATTTAACTATATGTCTTTGATCTCTGGGGAAAAGGGACGAGGGACGCCTTAGAATCCTGGATAAACACTGACCCTCTAGTGTCTCAGAGGTGGGATCTAATTCACTGCTAACTAGTGCTGGCTTTGGCTTCCTTGGGGAAGTGTACCCATGGAGAAGGCCAGGAGTCAGGAGAAGGGCCACAGCAAGTGTATGGATGTGGATATTTGCAGAACTGTTTGAAGTAATTAAGAAATGCAGAGCCAGGCATGGTGGTGCTCACCTGTAATCCCAGTACTTGGGAGACTGAAACAGGAGGATTGCAGGTTCGAGGACAGCCACAGCAACTTAGTGAGACTCTTAACAACCTAGTGAGACCCTGTTTCAAAACAAAAAATAAAAAGGGCTGGGGCTGTAGCTCAGAGTTAGAATGCCCCTGGGTTCAATCCCTAGTACCAAAAAAAAAAAAAAAAAAAAAAGAAAGAAAGAAAGAAAGAGGAAGGAAGGGAGGGAGGGGAAAGAAAAAAAGCAAATTCTGCTGGAGGCTACCAACATATCACATCCTAAAAATAAAAACGGAGAAAATGGAACTTTTTTTTTCCTCTTAGTGTGATCATTTCAGCCTCGGCAGCCTTCCCAGGGGAAACCATAACTGGGTTGTTTTTATTGTCTGTGGACTGGAGCAAATGCTGGTCTGTAAACGTCCCGATGCTCCCAGATCAAACAGCCTCCTTTGGAATGTCTCCCCACATTTGCGGTGTGCTTCACTGGTAACCCTAGAATGTCCTCCAAAAGCAATGGGGCATCTCATGAAACCCACAAGGTTTCAGAAATTTTCCAGCCAGAGGAAGGGGCACTGGTTAGGGGCACTGGTAACAAACCTGCCCTTGTTTCAGGAGAGAACATTTGAAAGGGTTTTATTTTTGTTTGTTTGATTGGTTGTTTTTAAATTATTGCCTTTTCTTTTTCACCATAAAACCATTGTTTGTAGTGGTTTCAAACAACAACAACAACAAAAGAATGTTTATGAGAGAAATATCTATTTTTGTATCTTCTGGGATTCATGCCACCTTTAAAAATATCTGTGCAATTCAGTTCAATTCAGCCAGTATTTTTGGACTCCTCCTGGGTACTGGGTGCCCAGAATCCTGCAGTGACTAAGAGAGAGGACCTGCCACCATAGAAACCCACCTGACATCAGACGGGGTTTGAAGATGGTGGAGGAAAACACGAAGTGTCAAAGGGATCTAGCTGAGGAAGAGCTGAATTCTTTGGATATCAGGAAGAGATAGGGGAAGGGAAGGGAGGAGAAGAGAGATTTAAACTGGATTTTAATAATAATAGATAGAATTTCAGCCCTTCGATGGTTGAGATAGGAATGAAATTGAGCTCTTGTAAAACAAGAATTTAAAATAATTGTTGTAACCAGGCATGGTGGCACACGCCTATAATCCCAGTATTTGGGAGGCTGAGACAGGAGGATCACACGTTCACAGCCAGCCTCAACTTAGCGAGGCCCTCCGCAACTTAGTGAGACCCAGTTTCAGAAAAAAATTAAAAAAGAAATAAAAAATAAAAATGGGGCTGGAGGTGTAGCTCAGAGGTAGAAAGCCCCTAGGTTGAATCATCAGTACCCCCCTACCCCCACACAAATACATAAATAAAATAAAATAATTGTGCTTAGCAACAAAATAAAACCTATTTTCATTCATTTATTATCAGTTCCATAAGCATGTGTTGAACACCCCTGATGTGTCAGGCACTGTTCAAAGACAGAGATGAATAAAATACCTCTGCCCTCATTACCCTAGTCATCCAGACAGCACACAGAGGAGGAACACCTTTTTTTGGTTTGCTTTTATGGCTAAGCTGGGGATCAAACTCAGGGCCTTGCACCTGCGAGGCTAATGCTTCCCATCGAGTGATACTTCCAGCCCTAGACAGATAGACAGAGATGTACATACCAAATTTTATGCCACAATTATCAACAGAGGGGTGCACAGAATACTCTGGAAGTGCCATGGACTTAAGGGAGTCCAGGACAACCGCAAAGACGGATAGAGTTTTGAACATTCAGTGGGGAATGGGTTGAGAATAATCCATGCGTAGGGAACACCACGAAGCAGAGCATAGAACCAAGAAACTGCATGGCATGGTGAGGGGCTGCAACTATGTTGATATGGCTCACGTATAGGGTGTATGGAAAGGACAGGTGAAAGCAGGGAGATGAGAGATGGGGCTAGAAATAAACCTAGAGGCGCATCTCGGGGAGCTTTCTAGACAACGTGTTGGGGAATCAAATTTTGGCCTGTGGGCATGTTAGTGAAGGGTTTTAAGAGGGGGCAGTGATGTGATAAAATCTGTGCTTTGGAACAATCACACAGGTGGTTTCCTGAAGAATAAAGTTGAGGCAGGCAAGATGAGAAATGGGATGGCCTGATAGAAGGCTGTTTTGATTAACTAGCTACAAGCTGGGATTAAGACTTTGAGAGGCTGGGTTGGGGCTGTAGCTTGGTGTTAGAGTGTATGCTTGGCATGTATGAGGCCCCAGGTTCAATCCCTGGTGCCCACGCACACACATTGTTAGAGGCCACCATTCCTTATTGTGCCTCACATGTAATTCAAAATTCAAGCAAGGCTGACTGTGCTAGTCAACTTTCTGTTACTATGACAACTTATAAAGACAACTTATTTGGGCTCACGATTTTGGAGACTCCAGCCCATGATAGATAGGTTGGCCTCGCTCCTCTTGGGCCTGTGATGCGGCCGTGCATCATGGCAAAGAGCGCGCGGAGGAGCAAAACTGCTCACCTCACAGCCGGGATGCAAAAGGAAAGAAGAGGAATGAGCTGGGCTTCCACAGCGCCCTTTAGAGGCACGCCCCCAGGGACCTAAAGACCTAGCCCCACCCTGTAAACATTCCCCCAATAGTGCCTCTGTGGGAAGCAAACCCCTGGCTACATGAACCTTTGGGGTACATTTAAGATCCAAACAGTAGCTGTAACCCTAAAATTAGCCTAATAAAACCCAGGTTATGATTTTTCTCATGCTGATGATTTAGATGCATTGAGACACACGCATCAAGGGTCGCAATATCGTAAGGCTTTGATTCCCCCTCTCTCTGATGCCCCGAGGCTGCTGGTGCCCTAAAGCGTGTGCTGGGATCCAGCCCCACACAGTGAAGAGCACTGGGGGATGGGCAGGCACCAGGAGTAAGGTGGCGCTGAAGTGACAGGATCCACAGGACTGGGTGAGGGAAGAGAGGACCCGGGTGGCACCTGCACTTCCTGGGCTTCTCCCACTCATCACTCCTGACCAGTGGTGGACCCCTGTCCCCCAACCCAGGCTGGCTTGCCTCGACCTCTGCCCAGCTGCACAGATCCTGCATCCTTTGTATTTCGATGTCCAAGCTCCCATGGACATATAAAATGCCCTCATCTGAGGCCCCAGAAAAATCCCTCCACAGCCCTTAAAATCCTCAGAACCAGATTCGGCCTCCATACAACCTGGGCTTCCCCACAGTTCTGTCATGAGGCTACAGACCAGCAGCCTGACTCAGGATAGGAGACTCAGCAGGGTTCCTTTCCTCCTCATCTGTCCTCCTCCCCCTGCACAGAGGTGACCTGGTCCCCTTCCTCACACTGAACAGCAGTTCAGTGACAAAAGAAGAGGACCTGATAGAGACACGCTTCACCCCACAGCCATACTTAATGGGCCCTCCCTGACCCCAAATCCACCCATCTGGGAACAAGGCCCCTGGCAGCAGCTAAATATATGTCTGGGGTTGTTCCTGAATGTTCTGGAGCATCAATGACTCTGTTGGTGAGCACATTTTCACTGTGATCCTCTTCATTAGGTTTTTTTTTTTTTTCAGGATTCTCAAAGCTGTAACTTTAGGAGAAATTTTTAGAAAGCCTACCAGATATATTCCTAATTATAGCTTTATTCCCCCCCCATTAGAAGGTATAGGTACCACCTGTATTGTTTTTCACCACCAATGTTTGAGCATCCACCTCTGCCAGGGGATGTGTTCTATAGTCCTTGGTAATCAGCTCACTGACTTGCATGGTGCCTGATAGAGTTTCTTAGTCATCCTACTTCTGTATCTCAAACTTTGGAAAATCTCAGTTTGGGAGTCTCGAACTTGTCCATCCCAGGCAGGTGGGTCAGTTTGTTGTATCTGGGATGAGTCACTTTTATATGCATGGCCACACTCCCAGATAGCAGTAGAGATACATGTATATTTTTAGCCCTAACACCAAAAAGATCTCGGTAGTAATTATAGTCAAAGCAACAACAAGACTACCAAACGCATGCACAGAAGTATATATGGTAAATGTGAAACAGCTTGAGTTCTCCACCTCTCCCGGATTTCTCGTCTCTCGCCCTGACAGCAGCTGGGTGCTCAGACACGCAGAACTTCCCTGCACCTCGCAGACACGGATATCTTTCCTCACAAATGGACGGAGCTCCACTTAAGTGAATAGCGACGACCATCATGAAGCGCTCACACATTGCCCATTTCACAGACCTCGTGGTTGTTCTCACTGCACATTCCTTATCTTCACGATTAGAAATGGCTCTTAAAATTGAAGCTAAAGTGGTACCGGGTGGGGGTGGGGGTAGGTGCAGGCTGAGAATCACAGCAGAAACCTTCTCAATGCCTACTTCTGAATCTTTTCACGTTCAGTCCTGCAATCTTTTTGCAGTTTTCTGCATTTAAATCATGTCTAGTCTCTAGCGCTCAAGCTCTGCTCAGGAGCTGCCCTGTGAGATGAAAGCTCCTCATTATCTACTTTCACTTGCCTCCTTGGGGAAATTTTTTCAGCCAGAAATACCAGGTCAATTAGCAAGCACCATGGAACAGCGTGTAATTCTCAGAACGGCTCGGAAAGCCCTCTGGCTCCCTGGTGGGCATCACTTAAACTGCCTCTCCAACATTGTGTAATCACTTCTTCAATCAGCCCCAAATCAGTTCCCGCTCTGGGAGAAAAAGTGTGTCTAATTACACCAGTCAGGAAAATCCTCCGCATGGTCACCTGTGCCCAGCAGCTGTTGGAGCAGCAGAGGCACAGCCAGACACAGGAAGGCCATCCTTTCCTTTTATTACTTTACTATTTTTATTTTATTTTATTTTGTGGTACTGGTGATTGAGCCCAGGGGCATTCTACCTCTGAGCTACGCCCCAGCCCTATTTTTTATCCTTTATTTTGAAACAGGGTCTCACTAAGTTGCGGTGGGCCTCACTAAGTAGCTGAGGCTGGCCGCTAACCCAGATCCTCCTGTCTCAGCCTCCCAAGTACTGGGATTACAAGCGTACACCACCACACCCAGCTCTATTTTATTTTATTTTGCACTACTTAGAGACTGAACCCAGGGGTGCTCTACCACTGAGCTACATCCCCAGCCCTTTTAATTTTATGTTGACACAGGTTACCCAGGCTGGCCTCAAACTTGTGCTCCTCCTGCCTCTGCCTCCTGAGTAGCTGGGATTATAGGCTTGCGCCACCACACCCAGCCCTTCTTCCCCTTTAAAAGAGCAGTTTATGTTGCTTTTCCCAGCCAGCTAGGCCTGTGTGATCATGATTCATGTTCTTTAATGGATTTACATCGTTATTTACATCTGACTCCTTTCAGATGGAAGTCCAGTTTGGTCTTGACATATTTTGTCTTCATGTAAAGTTCAGAATGACTGCTTGTACCTACATAATTTGTGAATTTTCTGCCTTCCTAGAGGTTTTTCTGTGTCCCAACAAAATGAATAGTTGATTAAATATAACTTACTTTTTTATTCTAATATACCCATAGGTTTATGCCTATAAAATGTAAATACCATTTGTTGTCTTTTTTCCTGAGTAGCATTTAAAAAATGTAAAGATGCTATATTTTATATGGACAAAATAGCTTCTTCCTGTAGACCTCTGTGGTGGCTGTCTGCGAGGTGAGTTGAGGGGACGTCCTCTGTGGGAATGGGGGCGTTTGTCCCTGTGCTTGCTCATGGCTGATCCTGAGTATAAAGCCACAGACCCCAAGGAGAGGCACAGCCAGCGCCCATCGAGGAAGCACAGGGACTTCGAAGTCTGAAATCCTCTTACTTCATCCTTAAGATTTGCACCAACCACGGGAGGCGTCATCCACTCACTCAGCATTTATTGAGCATCTGCTAGGGGCCAGAGACTGTGCTGGACACACAAGACATAGCCCAGTCCTCTAGGAGCTACTTGAATCGCAAAGACACTTCTTACTTTTCACTCTGAGTATCGCCCCCTCCGACATCACAGCTTGCTTACCCTTGTAATCTCTTCCTTAGTCACATCCACAGCTTATTGTGACTCTCTGTGAGCTCATTTATTAAGGTCTGTAAGGAGATCATTATCCATTCATTTATGGGCATCAAGTGAGCAGGACACACTGCTGCCAGCACATGGAGTATGATGAAGGGCAAGGGACAAGGCAGAGAGCGTTCCCCTCTCCCTTGGGATTAAACCTGGGGGCATTCTACCTCCAAGCTACACCCCCAGCCCTTTTTATTATTTTTATTTTGAAACAGGGTCTAAGTTGCTGAGGCTGGCCTCGACCCTGAGAACTTCCTGTCTTAGCTTCCCAAGAACTGGGATTATGGCCACCATGCCCAGCTTCAAGTTTCAAAATTTTTTTTTTTTTTTGCGATACTGGGGATTGAACCAAGGGGCATTCTACATCCAAGTTACACCCCCAGACCTTTTTTTTTTTTTTGCGGTACCGGAGATTGAACCCCGGGGCGTTCTACCTCCACGCTACACCCCCGGCCCTATTTTTTTATACTTTATTTTGAAACCGGGTCTCACGAAGTTGCGGAGGGCCT
>PVJS01047416.1:0-15450 GCA_004027185.1 Glis glis
GCTGAAGCTGGCCGCTAACCCGGATCCTCTGGTCTCCGCCTCCCAAAGTACTGGGATTACAAGCCCGGCCTATTTTTTATTCTTTATTTTGAGACAGGGTCTCACTAAGTTGCGGAGGGCCTCACTAAGTAGCTGAGGCTGGCCGTGAACCGAGATCCTGTGATCTCAGTCTCCCAAGTACTGGGATTACAAGCGTGCATTCTCCATACCTTTTTTTTTTTTTTTTGGTGGTATTGGGGATTGAACCCAGTGGCTACACCCCCAGCCCTCTTTTATTTTTTACTTTGAAACAGGGTTTCACTAAATTGCTGAAGCTGGCCTTGAACCTTTGATCCTTTTCTTTCAGCCTCCCAAGTACCAGGATTACAGGCAGGTACCACCAGGCCCAGCCTATTATTCCTATTTTTGTGTGTGTGTGGTACTGGGGATGAAACCCAGGGTCATTCTACCTCCAAGCTACATCCCAGCCCAATTTTATTCTTTTATTTTGAAACAGGGTTTCACTAAGTTGCAGAAGGCCTCACTAAGTTGTTGAGGCTGGCCGAGAACCTGCGAGCCTCCTGTCTCAGCCTCCCAGTATTGGGATTACAAGTGTGCACCACCACGCCCAGCTCCATTATTCCCATTTTATAGGCAAAGAAACTAAACCAAATGAGGTTAAGTAACTAGCCCAAGGTCGGAGACTGTGTGCCTAACCAATACTCCCAGTCTAGGAGCATAGATCCCAGCTGCCAAATATGCAGGCGGTATGTGGAAGGAGGGAAGTGTCCCAGGCTGTGCACTGTAACAATAGCAAGGAACAGTACCCCCCAAGCCTCTGCAGCTTTTGGATTAGGAGCTCTAAAGACCAGGATGTAAATTTCTACCTTGATCGGGCATTGGGCCTCTGGTTCCTTATCTGCCCCAGGGAGGAGCTTCGGGATTGAAAGACCCCTCCTAAACCAGGAGGCAGCTCATGCCTGTAATCCCAGCATTTGGGAGGCTGAGAAGCATCATCACAGGTTCGAGACCAGCCTCAGCAATTTAGTGAGACCCTGTTTCAAAATAAAAAATAAAATGGGGCTGGGGTGTAGCTGAGGTAGAATGCTCCTGGGTTCAATCCCCAGTCCCCCCTCCCCCGCCCCAAAAGCACTCTCCTGTTGGAAGCATGTGTGGATTTGCGCTGAGGGTGGGAGGTGGAGGGGCTGAGGGTTCTGGGTGGTGCGCTGCTTTCTCCAGGTGTCTTGAGAAAAAAGGGAGAGTTGAGGGTCGGTGTGCTCCAAGCCGGCTCCCTCCTGGGAGTCAAGTCTGGCTTTTCCTCTGCCCCTGGGGTCCGCACTGGCCAGCTGCCGCCGGCAAGTCTAGGGTGGGCCTTTTTCCCCCTAAGAGAGTTAGGGAGGAGGGCTAGCGCCCTCAGGAAGGCTTCTTGGAGTAGTGACGCCGGAGTCCAACCTTGCAGGTCTAGTAGGAGTTAGTAAGAGGTGGCGGGGGAAGGGGTTAGGATACCCCACCCTTGGAACAAAGAAAGCCGGTCCGGGCTTAGGAATCCCAGGAAGAGCTGCGGAGAGGTCTGCGGAGGCGAGGTCGTGCAGGGCTCCAGCACCGGCTTTATTCTAAGAGCAATGGGGGAGGAGCTTGCAGGGTTTAGAGGAGGGTGATGGGGAGTGTTAGAAAGCATGGGTCGGAGGGACCGGGAGGCTACTGCAGAACCAGGACTAAGGGGAGAGGGGGGCCGAGCATCCGCAGCCTCCCCAGGCCCCGCGACACTGCTGTCCTTCGGCTTTCTTTGCTGATGTGAGAGGGCTGGAGATGCTCATTGAGCGAAATAGCGCAGAGCCCCTTCGTCTTTGGGGGCTGTCTGGTCCAGGTGCCCCAGAATCGGTAGGAGGACTCCCCATTGCTGAAGAGGGAGAACCGTTACCCCTTAAAAAACACAAAAACCTCGGCTGCTTTTGGCAGCAGCCTCCTCCGCCCATGACCTCATGCTCTAAGCTCCCATCTAGCCTTCCCCCGCCCGGTCCACACCCAGAGCCGAGTGGGGGTGGGGCGGGCACGGAGGCGAAGGGCTGGAGAGCGGGAGAAGCTGCGCGATTTCGGGGCAGGGGTGCAAACGATTCCCCCACACTGGAAAAGGGATGGTGTAACTTTCCCTCGTGCAAAAAAAAAAAATACTCGCAGTTTTGCGGGCCCCTCGGTGGGATCGATGCCTCGAACCGCGCGCGAGGCGGCTTGTTTGCAACTATCTTTGGTGCACATTTCCTCGGACAGAAAAGCAGCCGGGAAATGCTGGGGTGGCGGGCTGGGTTCTCGGCACCCGGGGCTGAACCCCTGGGCCCGCCTTGCAGCCCGCTCCCTGCCCCCTGCTCGCAGCCGCTCGGCGCTCGCTCGCTGCTCGGGTGCAGCGGTTTCCCCCGCAGAGGAGGAGGAGGAGACCGCGCGAGGGAGCGACTCGGGGCTCGGGTTTCCGCACCAATGCGGAGCAGCCCCGGGCGGCCCCCGGCGGCGGGCCCTCCTCCCCGGCACCACGTTCCACAGTCATGGCGCGCGAGGAGGGGCGAGCTCCGCGGCCGCACCCGCGCCCCCTCCCCTGCGCCCTCCCTGCGCCGCCGGCCCGGCCTCTCCTAGGCAACCTCCCTCCCGGCCCCGGGAGCTGCAGTTGCAGCGGCGTCCGCAGCACCCCTCCCCGCCCCCATCGGCCCCTTCCCCGGAGCCCCGGGCCCCTTCCCTGCAGCCCGCCCGACCTAGGCATCGACGCAAGCCCTGACACAAAATAAACAAAACCCCCAGCCCAGCCCAGCCCAGCCCACCCGTCCTCAGGCTGCAACGCGCGGTACAGTGACCGGGACGGCCACGCAGGAAGCAATCCTGCCTTGGTCCGGGTCTAAGGCGGCAGCTTCCCGGCCACGCCGCCTCCTCCCGGGCCTCGATTTTCCGGCCACGCCGGAGAGTCCGCTGCAGCCTGGGACTGACAGGTCCCGCGCGGGGCCGCCTGTGGGCCCGCACCCCATCCTCGTCCAGAGACTCGCCGGCCCACAAAAGGTGCAGCCTCAAGCACACGCAGAGCGCGCAAATAAAGTCGGCAGCGCACCGCCGAGCAGCCTGCGAACAATGCGCCCCGCCGCCCGCCCGAGCGCGGCGCCCCGGGGGACAGGGGACGAGGGCGGGGGCCGCGGCGGAGGACCCGCCGGCCGCGACGCTGGACACCTTACTTCCTGCTTCCCCGCCCGCGGCCAGACCCAGCTCTGCGGAGGGATATCTCTCCCCTCCGCTGTCCCTCTCCCTCGGCTCCCCCGCCTCCCCCCTTTTTGCTTCGGCTCCCCCCACCCCACCCCGCCTTTCTCCTTTTGCAAGAAAATAATTTGACAGTCGATTTGCTGACAGGGGAGGAATTTGCATCCTGGATTTTAAAAAAAAAGGCCGAGAGGAGCTTGGGAACGGTTGCTAGGGGTGGGTAATGGGTGAAAAAGGGGGGTGCTGGGGAGCGGATAAGGAGGGCTGAGAGAGGGGGCGCGGGTGGGGAGCGATGCAAAAGGTAAGGCCAGGTTACCGCGGCTCGGCCCCCAGTGGGCTGCGGCCGGGGGAGGGGCGAGAGATACATATGTATTTCTGTCGCCCCAGCACACCCCCTTCCCTCTAAGCGATGGCTGAGAGGCGGTGCATGCAGATGGGAGTAAGTTTCCTGGAGGGGAGGGTGGATGCACGCGCGCAGCCCGGCGCTGCAAATTTCCCCCGGGGAGGGAGAGTGGCTGGCTGCGGAGAGTTTGGAGTTGCTTGCGGCGGAGGGCAGGGAGGCGAGCAGGGCCGGGGAAGGGGGCTGGCGGGCGCTATATCTGGGAGGAAGTTTCCAGGATCGGGAGTGCCTGCACGCTTGCTTGCTTGCTAGTAAGTTTCTGGCCAGGGAGGGCGCGTGGGGAGGAGGAGAGGGAGGGGTGCATGTCTATAGAAGGGGGGAGGGGGGAGCAGATTTCCTGCGGGGAGGCTGAATGCATATGGAGAGTAGATTTCCTGGAGGGAGGGAGGGAGGAGGCGTAGACGGACCGAGTAAGTTTCTTGCCGGGGTGGTGGCGGAGGTGGTGGGGTGGTGCTTCGAAGCTCCCGAGCTTCCCAGGCGGAGTGCGGGAGCACGCTGTTTGGAGGGGCGAGGGGCCAGGTTCCCTGCTGGGGAGAGGGGCTTGCATCTGGGGAGTATGTTTCCTGGCGGAGCGATATTTGTTTACAGGCTGAGGGCAGTACTGTAAGTGAGTAGCGCTGCGAGAAGGCGGCTGACATAAATTAATATTGAAATTACTCCCGCAGCTCTGCTCGCCCCCCATCTCGCCCCCCAAGCGGAGACTGGTCTTCCTGTCGGGTTGCCCATGCACTTGTTGCGGAAACAGCCAAGGTAGGCGAGAAGCTCATTAAGTTTCATTTTTTAAAAAATTAGTTGGGGGATGCTCCGTGGGAAGACGGGGGTGGGGCGGGGAGGGGAGGGTGGGGGACCGAGGACAAGTCTCCCTCCGCCCCTTTACTTTCTGTCTGCGAGCAGGCCCTCTCCTCTCCCTGCTTGCCTTCCTCCCTGCTGCCTCTCTGGGCTGCACAGCATCCCAGCAAAGGGGGAGGGGGGAGGTGCGCGCTATAATTGGCAATCCTGGCGTAAGGGGTGAGGTGGTGGGCTGGCCGTGCGAGGTTGTGAGGTTATAAAGCCTTCATTCTTCCAGCCGAGAAGCCGCAGGACCCTGGGGATGTGCCTTGTGGGGCTTTTGACATGATGCATATACGTATGTATATGCTTCTACGGCCTCTGTGGGGGCTGGGTACTCCTCCGAAGTTGGTGCGGCCACCCAGATAAGAGAAATGTGGATGGGGGTGAACTTGCTCCTGCACTCCCCAACTTCAGTTTGGGAGGCTGGGAAGTTACTGCTGGTGGTCTGCACAAACAGATTATTACAAACCAAACCAAACCAAACCACCCATTCACTGGTGGAAGAGGAGAGCACCTGGCAGGCGGCCTCTGGCCAGCACTGGGCTGGAGCATGTGTGCCTGCCATCCTTGGGTTAAAAGAAAATACCTCTGGTTCCTCCGTGTGCCTTGCACCGGCCAGTGTCCTGGACGCTCCCCCGGGGAGAAGCTGCTTAGGCTAGTGGACGTGTGGAAGCGGTGGCTAACGGTGGCTAACGGCGTGGCCTGGGCTGTCTTGCAAAGTTCATGGAAGTCATGCTTAGGAATGACCGGTGCACGCCTGGTCCGAGAGTTCTTTCAAACAAGTCTTCTGAGAGCCGGCGCTGCTCTTCTCCGCAGGCCCTGGAAAGCAGTATTGAGTTGTCCTAGTTAGTACCAACCTTGTGCATCATTCACCCTTTCGGGAAAGGAGTTTGGTGGTGGAAAGTGGTTTTGATGCTCCTGAAAGGATAGCAAGCAGGAGTACTCAGTACTTCACTAGTTAACCAGCCGTCTTGGCCTCTCCTCCTCTGTTTTCTTGGCCCTCAGCCCACTGGTTTCTGCCGAAGAGTTGTAGGTCTTGGCTGTCAGGTGCTGTGAGTTGAGAAGTTTGCCAGGGTAACTTTAGCACCAGGTGGTCCAGCCCAGAGATGTCCAGTAGGGTTAGGGAGTAACCACCAGGCAGGGGTTAGCTAATGTTGCTTAAGCTTTCCCAGTTCTGTAGACAGGTTCAGTGCTAGCAGGGAAAAAATGGATTAAAAAGAAATCTCCCTACACTGTACTGATGGACAGTGTTTTTTTTTTTTTTTTCCCTTCCTATCACCAGATTTCCAGACTGAGGGTTTGATATTTGGCAGTTTGAGAGTCGAGTTAGTTGGGGATTAAAAATTATTGCCACTTATCAAAAATGTTCCTAACCGGGCATTCGTTAAACAAATTAGCGATTATTTTTACCTGATGAAAATCTGAGTCTGGTTAGCATATATGCTGGGAGGGTAAACAAAATCTTTATGTGAGTTTATCTCAGGGTGGAATTCTTTACGTGCCTAACCTCAAGCCAAGAGCAGTCATTCCTTTTTTTTTTTTGTATATTTATGAGATTTATTTTATTGTCTCGCTTTGACCATTAATCAAGTCCCAGTAGCTTTTTTTTTTCTCTTCTACCGAGAATGTTCTTGTGGTAATAAATGTTTGAAGGCCCATGAATCATAATTCATTCTTTTTAAAATATTGTGGTGATTGTCAGGAGTTGATTTATAGGTATTGATACCCGGAGTGACACACCTCTCTGGGTCCCGCCCTTCTGGGCATGTCCATTTTCGCCACCGGATTGTTTAGAAGCCTGCTTGACGTCTCAAAAAGAGCGTTTCCCTTATGCTTTATCAGCATTGAGAAGATTAATTTCGCAGGTTCCAGAGCGAGCATGGGTCTTT
The DNA here is from genome assembly GCA_004027185.1 of Glis glis. NCBI lineage: Eukaryota > Metazoa > Chordata > Mammalia > Rodentia > Gliridae > Glis > Glis glis. The sequence continues at coordinate 6,331 of PVJS01047416.1, forward strand.
TCACAGCTCGGTAAGCAGGCTTCCACATAGCAGGCATGTGTTAATATCACATGGCGTTTATGTGAGCTTGCTGTGAAAACACTTGTTCTGTGAATTGTGTAGAAAACCCTCAGTTTTGCCTCCTTAAACCCGCTTGGGCCTGTGGTTTGTGTTAAGAGCTTGAATTGTAAAGAGGAGTCAGAGTGTAGTGGTCTTGGCTGCTTGTATGATAAAATGTGTGACCACAGAGCAAAGCTTATTTATAATTTTCTTTTCCTTCTCCCTTGATTGGGTGGGTTGGTCATAATGACCAGAGGCCTTGGTCTGGGGAAAAGTAGAGGATTCTCTGTAAAGTTGACAAGTGAGGAAGTGTTAAAACTGCCTTGCGTTCAGTAGCTGGCTCAAGTTTACAGTATTTGTAAAGTGACCAAGAACTTCCAAGGTGGTTTAATGCTCAAGGCAGGGGGAGAGTGTTACTGGAAAGAGAAGTGGAGAGGGCGCCAATTTCCAGCCATTTCTGGGTTTCAGGATTTTTATCTGAAAAATGCATGGTTGGATCTGTGAGTTCCCTTCCGGCTCTGAAATTCTGTGTCTTGTGGAGTGACGTCCCAGAGTCTCCACAGTGTCTTCCTGGGCCAACGGCCAAATTGCTTCATGGACCTGGGTGAGTCAATCCACTTCTGCTTTTCTCTTCTCATGGAGAAAGTGGATTTATACCTTGGCATTCCAGAAAGGCTCTCGAGTGGCCTGGTCAGTTTTTTTTTTTTTTTTTTTGCGGTATCGGGGATTGAACCCAGGTGTGTTCTACCTCCAAGCTACACCCCCAGCCCTATTTTTTATACTTTATTTTGAAACCGGGTCTCACGAAGTTGCGGAGGGCCTCACTAAGTAGCTGAGGCTGGCCTCGAGCGGCCTGGCCATTTTGACTATTTAACACAAGCAATTACTTAGGAAAATCAGCATCAGTCTTGGACCCCAAATTCCCAATTATACATGCTAATAGACAGGGGGTCATGTATTCCTAGGCAACAGAAATAATTTCGGTTCATCTTAGAAATTTCCTCTCCTTAGCCGGGTGTGGTGGCGCACGCTTGTAATCCCAGTACTTGGGAGGCTGAGACCGGAGGATGGCAGGTTCAAAGCCAGCCTTGGTAACTTAGCGAGGCTCTCAGCAACCTAGTGAGATCCTGTTTCCAAATAAGATATAAAATCGGGCTGGGGGTGTGGCTTGGAGGTAGAATGCCTCTGGGTTCCATCCCCAGTACCAAAAAAAAAAAAAAAAAAGCCCAACAACAAAAAAGAAATTTCCTCCCCAGCCAGCTGGCTCACTGGTTGATGCTTGGTCAAGTCTGAGGTTAATTGAGCTGTGATCCCCAGGCAGCAGGTAGGTTTAGAGGGGGAGAGGGGTCTCAAAGTCCAGTACAGCCATGCCCACCCTGTGGGGAATTCAGCTGGGGGCAAGTGGGGTTTGGTTCAGTAGTGATTGGGATCAATAATGATACTATAGTTGTTGCTTTCAGGATACTGTGTATTTACCATGGACATTTTGGGGGTAAAGCTCTCGATGTTTTTATTGATTTTGAACGTTGACACGAAGAGCCGGGATCCAGACTCACGGCTCAGACCCCAGGCTGTGTGAGCGGGTGTTGATTGTCCTGCTCCAAGGACAGCTGGATTCCGCTCATTTTATTTCTGACCTCATCACGGCGCGCGGTGAGAGGGGAGAGGGGATTGGAATTTGCCGGGATCTTGTGGATCATCGATGTTTCTGGATTTGCCCAAAGGGGAGTCAGCAGAATAAAGGGGAGATGAAAACATGGTTGGTTTCTTTCGTGGGGCGAGGGGAACGTGGGCAGCTGGGCTGTAGCTCCTGCGTGCTTTTTGGCAAGGGTGCTGTGGCATTTTAATAAAGAGTATAGTCCTCATAATGTGGTTTTCCCCGTGGCTCTCTTAGTAAATTTTTTCTTCTGGATTAAAGAAAATGCACAACAGAAGACCTCTGTGATATTTTCTAAGAATTTTAAGTTCTCAGAGTAACTGCTTGTAGTAATGTTGATTTACTGAGGAAATGAAGTGTGTGTGTGTGTGTGTGTTTGTGTGTGTGTTTCATCATGGAAGACAATAAGCTAGGAATGGCTGGGATGTACTGAGCTATATATTGCCTGTTGACTTAGCAAATTAAAAAAGAAACTTTTTTTTTTGTGGTGCTGGGAATTGAACCCAAAGCATTCTACCTCTGAGCTACACCCCTGGCCCCATTTTTATTTTTTATGTATTTATTTATTTTTGCAGTACTAGGGATTGAACCCAGGGGCATTCTACTTCCGAGCTACACCCCCAGCCCTATTTTTTATTCTTTATTTTGAAACAGGGTCTCACTAAGTTGTGGAGGGCCTCACTAAGTAGCTGAGGCTGGCCACGAACCTGCGATCCTCTGGTCTCAGCCTCCCAAGTACTGGGATTACAAGCGTGCGCCATCATGCCCGGCAAAAATAAAAAAAAAAACCCAAACAAACATTTTTTTGATAATGGAGGAAGAGAAAAAAGAACCTGTGTGCACAAGTGGCAGTGATAATTCTGGGGTCAAGGATGAGTTAACAGTTACTTTATACCATAGAAGCCCTAAGGTTTTTTTTTTTTTTGTCACTGAGATTGAGCCTAGAGGCATTCTACCTCTGAGCTACACCCCCAGTCCTATTTTATTTTTATTTTGAAACAGAGTCTTGCTAGGTTGATGAGAGTCTCACTACTTGCTGAGGCTGTTTTTGAACCTGCGATCTTCCTGTCTCAGCCTCCCAAGCACTGGGATTACAAGCGTGCACCACCACGTCCAGCTTGCCCTAAGTTTATTCATCCATACATCCAGTACCTACTTACTGAACACATGTTATTTGTTAGACACCATGTTAAAGGTCTGAGACTATCGATAATTGAGAGATATAATCATCTCCCTTCACCCCCCATCCAAGGTATAGGCCAGAGGCAGACAAGTAAAAGAAATACACATTGCCAATTGTGCCAGTGCCCTGATAGGCCGCCAGGAGCAGTGAGCTGGCCTCTCTCAGGAGCCGGGTGGCGGGGACAGAGAGGGCCAGGCAGAGGAGGGCCTGTGGGAACTCCACAAGGGGGAGGGCCAGTGGGCAGCTCTGTGGCCTTGAGAAGGTTTGCGTTTCCCTTGCAGTGTAGTTGGAAGAGTGGGAAGCCGTCGACAGTCTGGAGTGGAAGTGACGTACTTTGATTCTTGTTTAAAGGAGATTGCAAGCCGGGCACGCTTATAATCCCAGTACTTGGGAGGCTGAGACAGGAAGATCACAGCCTCAGCTACTTAGCGAGGCCCTCTGTAAGACTCTGTTTCAAAATAAAGAATAAAAAATAGGGCTGGGGGTGTAGCTCGGAGGTAGAATGCCCCTGGGTTCAATCCCTAGTACCTTGATAAATAAATAAATAAATAAATAAATGAATAAATAAATGAGATTGCACCCACGGGGCAGGAGTGGAGAGGGGCAGGTATGGAGTAGGGAGAGCCCAGTGGAGAGGAGCAGACTGGTGTGAGGCGCATATGGGAGGTGCGATCGGCGGGGCCTGCTGTTGGATTGGGCGCGTGGGGAGAAGGAATAGATTGTAGGATAGCTAAATTTTCTGATGTGAGCAGTTGGGTCGATGGTGGTGCTCTTTGCTGAGATGGGGGAAGACTGGGAGAGAGAAGGGGCACAATCAAGATATTTCCATTTGGAGCCAGTGCGGTGATGCACACCTGTCATGCCGGTACTTGGGAGGCTGAGACAGGAGGATCTCAGGCTCCAGGCCAGCCTCAGCCACTTAGCAAGACCCTCAGCAACTTAAGAGAGACCCTGTTTCAAAACAAAAAAATAGAAACAGCTGGGGGTGTAGCTCGGAGGTAGAATGCCTGTGGGTTCAATCCCTAGTACCTCCCTCACCGAAATAAGAGATATTTCCATTTGGGTGCTACTAAATTTGAGATGGCTTTAGACTCAAGAACAGAGTCTGATGTAGCATCCGCTGCCAGAGCAGCTGAGGAGGCAGGCAAGAGGGCAAATCACGGAGCATCTAAACCTGGGAGAGTGGGTGACATAGCTGGAGGGAGAGAATAGGTTGTATGGAGTAATCGTGTGAGTGTGTGTGTGTGTGTGTGTGTGTGTGTGTGTGTGTGTGTGGTGTTTCACGAAGCTGAGAAGGCCTGAAAAGACACCTTTGGATTTGGCAACATGGAACCCACTGGTGACTCTGGGAGAAACAGGTTCTGTGGGGTGAAAGATTGGGGAGGACCAAGGTGGGAGAAGACCGGGGTGGGCGATGTGTGATGAGGAACTTACCCTGGCAGGTGTAGTCAGCCTCCTGGCGCCGGGACCCTGCTGCAGGGTGCGGGTGGGGAATGGCCTGGGAGCTGGAGGAAGGGGTTTGGAGGGTGGGATATCCTAGCTGGTGGGAAAGGCTGGCGGAGAAGGAGCGATGGATCAGGAGAAACGGGTTGGGTCAGTTGAGAAGAGCCCGGGGGAAGAGCTGGCCTTTGCAGGGGGAGGGCCGCTGCCGCCACTGACTGCAGGGAGCAGCCCAGCAGAGTGGGTGCAGGTGAGTGGGCAGGAGGGAGACTCTCCAGTGTGGGGAGAGTGGTTGGGGCGCAGGGCCTGACGTGGCGGCACTGCAGGGGTTAAGACTGCATCAGTGCTTGTGCTGCATTACCCAGCTGCCTGGAGAAAGGAACAAATTCTTTTGCTTGGGGAAAAGAGTCGTCAGTTAATTTGGGCCTCGCATTACATTTATTTGCAAACACTGATTGGAAAAAGACTTCAGCCACGTTCAAAAGTTAGTGGGCACTATGTCATAGGTTTTGATCAAGAAGCCAAAAAAAATAATAATAAAGGAAGGCAAAGCCGCTACCGCTCAACCTGCCTTTCACAAAAATCCCCCACAGGCGGTGCTGGCCTGCACGCCTGCTCCCGGGGCCTGCCTAGGGGGTGGCGGGTGGGCCCCAGAGAGCTGGAAGATGGGGGAGGTCCAGCTCGCTCAAAGGCTCTGGTTGAGAGGGTGATACCATCTGTCACCTCCCCTCGTAGAGTTGTGTGAGGTGGAATCAGATAATGTATGGAAAGTGCTATGTAAACTGTAAGAAGCACGGTTGTACACAGGCAGCAGCGAGGTGACGGGCCTTCAGCCATCTCCTCTCAGATGTGAAATCTGACAACCACGAAACACCTGCTTAGCTTCCCAGAGCTTCTCCTAAAGCTCTGCACCGTTTCCCCTCCCACTGCTTGTCCCTCCTTGTAGCCTCTTCCCTTCCCTCCCTCTCTTTCCCTTCCTCCTTCCCTGTCTTCCTTTCTTCTTTCTTGGATTGAACCCAGGGGTATTTCCCCCCATCCCCAGCTACACCCCCAGCCCTTTTTTTTTTTGCGGTACCGGGGATTGAACGCAGGGGCGTTCTACCTCCGCACTACGCCCCCGGCCCTATTTTTTCTTTTATACTTTATTTTGAAACCGGGTCTCACGAAGTTGCGGAGGGCCTCACTAAGGAGAGAGAGAGAGAGAGAGAGAGAGAGAGAGCTGAGGCTGGCCGCGAACCTGGATCCTCCGGTCTCCGCCTCCCAAAGTACTGGGATTACAAGCGTGGGCCACCACGCCCGGCTACCCCTAGCCCTTTTTATCTTTTTACTTTGAAACAAGGTCTTCCTAAGTTGCTGAGGCTGGCCTCAGACCTGTGATCCTCCTGTCTCAGCCTCCCAAGTAGTGGGATTGCAGGCATGCGCCCCCATGCCTGGCCCTTGGGGTTTTCGTGTTCTATTTGGGGTTTTCACATTCTCTGACATCGCATTGGTGAAACTGTTCTTATGTGGGCAGGCTGGCGTCAGAGCTGCTGGCTGAGAAATGCTGGCCAAGACAGGTTCAGACTCTGATTCCGTATTCAGAATTTGAGACCATCCACCCAAAGGACCCAACAAACTTGATTTCTTCCCTGAAGAAGACCCGGGTGACCTGGGTGCAAGGGACCCTTGAATGCACTCCAGGTCCCTGGCTCTGGCCCTGGTCTTCGTGGTCTCCAGTGACATTCAGTGTTTGTTTTGCCATGAGCTTGTGCTATAAGGCTGATCTCCCTAAAAGCGGGCAGGATTCCTCAGTGTTACTGTGGATGCTGGATAGCCACTTCCAGTGTTATTTTTTACTTTTTAATTTTTTTTGTGTGTGGTGCTGGGGATGGAAGCCAGGGGTGTTCTACCTCTGAGCTACAGCCCCAGCCCTATTTTATTTATTTACTTATGTATGTATGTATGTATTTATTTATGGTACTGGGAATGGAACCCAGGGGCATTCTGCCTCTGAGCTACACCCCCAGTCCTATTTTTTATTCTTTATTTTGAATCAGGGTCTCACTAAGTTGTTGAGGGCCTCGCTAAGTTGTTGAGGCTGGCCTTGAACCTGCGATTCTCCTGTCTCAGCCTCCCAAGTGCTGGGATTACAAGCGTGCGCCACCATGCCTGGTTCCTATTTTATTTTTTATTTGGAAACAGAGTCTCACTAAGTTGCTGACAACCTCATTAAGTTGCTGAGGCTGGCTTCGAACCTGTGATCCTCCTATCTCAGCCTCCCAAGTACTGGGACTACAGGAGTGCGCCACCACATCCTGCCGACTTCCAGTTTTAAAAAACATCCAGTGCTTTTCCATAATTGCACCCTTGTCTTCTAAGAACATGAGGCCTGACTCCTTCCTTCCCTTCTTTCCTCCCTTCCTTTCTTCCACACTGGGGATTGAACCCAGAGGCATTCTACTTCCTAGCTATACTCCAGCCCTTTTTATTTTGAAACAGGGTCTAAGTTGCTGAGGCTGTCCTTGAACCTGTGATCCTCCTTGTCTCAGTCTCCCAAATACTGGGATTACAGGCATGCACCACCACGCCTGGACTGATTTTTTCCTTAAAAATTATTTTCAGAATGAAAAAACTTTAACCATACACAAAAGTGGTAGACTGGTATAATGAACCCCCTTGTACTCCTTACCTGGATTCAGAGTTGGTGAGCTTTTGCTGCACCTGTGGATGGTTGTCTTCCTTATTTGTGTAATAAATACGTGTGGTCGGTTTTGAAACATCCAGTGGGATCCATATCAGTTCAATTTCATAGAAAGGGGAAAATAGAGCCGGGCGTCGTGGCGCATGCTTGTAATCCCAGTACTTGGGAGGCTGAGACCGGAGGATCCAGGTTCGCGGCCAGCCTCAGCTACTTAGTGAGGCCCTCCGCAACTTAGTGAGACCCTGTTTCAAAATAAAGAATAAAAAAATAGGGCTGGGGGCCGGGCATGGTGGCGCACGCTTATAATCCCAGTACTTGGGAGTCTGAGACAGGAGGATCACAGGTTCACGGCCAGCCTCAGCTACTTAGTGAGGTCCTCTGCAACTTAGTGAGACCCTGTTTCAAAAATAAAGAATTAAAAAACAAGGGCTGGGGGTGTAGCTTGGAGGTAGAATGCCCCTGGGTTCAATCCCCAGAACCACAAAAAAGGGGGGGAATAATCAAAGACAAATCAGAAAGGGAGAAAATGGGTGTCACTATTGAAATAGTGGTGTTCACTTAGTATTTTATGGTTTTGAAGGCTCTTTGGCATGCCTTATCAACAGCCATAGAAGGCACAGATTCTTGTTTTGCAGCTCGGGAAACTGAGGCACAAGAAGTAGAATTGAAGAAAAGAATCGACCAACCCAGAGTCACACGTCTAGCCACCATCCAAAACCTTGTTTTAATACCAGAATGTTAATGGTCTCCAGTTTTGTGCACTCTCAAATAGATAGTGCTCTGTTGTGCTCAGTAAGAAGACTGTTCCAGAAGCCGAGGCGGCCATCCGGGCATTCATTCCGGGCTGCTCCGGGCATTCCAGCAATGACCGTAGTTGGAAGTACTCAGATGGTTTAAGTGTGTTTTGAGCACTACAGTTTTTAAAACTTGAATTGTCTGGCTCTGCTATTCTGGAGCACACGGCTTTCTGGCTGCCTTGTAATTAAGGCCAAGCCTTGACTTAGCAGCCGGGCCCTCTTCTCCATCAGCGTCTGCTGTCACCCCTGTGTCTCCCTTGGGGCCCTCAGTGGAGGTGCTGGCAGTCCAGCGCTCATTCCTGCATGGTGTGGCTCTGGCCTTTGGGCTCCAACTTCACACATAGCAGGGCCCCGAGGAGTTTGCCACCTGTAAAAGAATCCCTCCTGTGGGCCCCGCTCTGAGGGTCCTCTTGATTTTTGGGGAACTTCCCTCAATCTATCCCTTTTGAGTGTGTGTGTGTGTGTGTGTGTGTGTGTGTGTGTGTAGTACTGGGGATTGAACCCAGGGGCATTCTACTTCCAAGCCACACCCCCCAAGCCCTATTTTATTTTTTATTTTGAAACCAGGTCTCACTAGGTTGCTGAGAATCTAAATTGCTGAGGCTGGTCTTGAACCTGTGATCCTCCTATCTCAGCCTCTCAAGTGCTGGGATTATAGGTGTGTGCCACCACGTCCGGTTGAAAGATTTTTTCAAAAAAGGAAAAGAAGCTTGGCGTGGTGGCATATGCCTATAATCCCAGTTATTTGGGAGGCCAAGACAGGAGAATCCTAGGTTCGAGGCCAGCCTCAGCAACCTAGTGAGACCCTGTTTCAAACACAAAAAATAAAAAGGGCTGGGGGTGTAGCTCTGAGGTAGAATGCCTCTGGGTTCAACCCCTAGTACCACAATAAATAAATAAATGAGTGGGGTGTGGTGGTGCATGCTTTTAGTCCCAGTACTTGGAAGGCTGAGACAGGAGGATAGCAGGTTCACAGCCAGCCTCTACTTAGTGAGGCCCTCCACAACTTAGTGAGACCCTGTTTCAAGATAAAAGAATAAAATAGGGCTGGGGGTGTAGCTTAGAGGTAGAATGCCCCTGGGTTCAATCCTCAGTAACACACACACACACACACACACACACACACACACACACACAAATAATTAATTTTTAAAAAAGATAAAAGCCGGGTGTAATCCCAGTACTTGGGAGGCTGAGATAGGAGGATCATAGGTTTGGAGGCAGCCTCAGCAACTTAGTGAGGCTCTTAGCAACTTAGTGAAACCCTGTTTCTCTCTGTCTCTCTCTCTGTCTCTCTGTCTGTTTCTCTCTCTCTCTCTCTCTC
>PVJS01047417.1:0-15450 GCA_004027185.1 Glis glis
GCGGCCAGCCTCAGCGCTCTCTCTCTCTCTCTCTCTCTCTCTCTCTCTCTCTCTCTACCAAGTGAGGCCCACTGCAACTTTGTGAGACCCAGTTTCAAAATAAAGTATAAAAATTAGGGCCGGGGGTGTAGCGCGGAGGTAGAACGCCCCTGGGTTCGATCCCCAGTACCGCAAAAAAAATAAAAATTATGAGTCAAACATCACATATCAGTGCTTGCATAATAATTTATTCAGAGGTGGTGTTTGAAATGTGCTGTGCAGTGTCTGACCGTGCACCTGGCTACTCATTTTAGGTGTGGCTTTGGTTCTGAAGGAGAGCAGTGAGCTGGGAGGAATCATTGTGTTGGCATGTATCTATTGGGCCTCCTCAGGCAACTTTCTATGAAATTCCTTTCTTTTTACCCATTTATATAGTCAGAAAAAGTTTCTGGCTCTGTCCCTTCATCTTTCATCTAAGTGTATTTCCTCTCAATTTATTTCTGCTTTGGTTAATTAATAACTACTTATTTTAAATAACTTATCTTTATTAAAAAACCTGAGAACTAATGAATACTATACACAAGTGTGGGTTTATAACTGTGGTTGGAGCAAATTCAAATAAGTCATAGTTCTTCTCTAAGCAAGCAGATTACAGACAGTTCACTCTTATTAGTTTACTAATAAGTGCCCTGTGTAATCAAGATAATAATCAATATCAAGGATCAGATATTACATTGTTTTAAAAAAGGCAAGTGCATTTCAATAATGTTTCTGTTGAGTTTCTATTATGTGTGTTTCATAATTTATGCTTACATTTATGTTCAGGATAATTAGGAAAATTCCTTGTCTCTATGAAACATAAACACATACACACACACACACATACCAGAGGACACGTTAAAATATACATCCTTCCCAGGACAGTAGGTTGAGATATTTCTAAAAATAATGTGGTATGCCATATCAGAATAAGTGAGAATTCCTCCATGTGTACTAAAAGTAATGTTCAATTTTCTTGGGTCACTACGATATCATCCTAAATTTACTTCTTTTGAATAAAAAACATTTGAAAGCATTTCATTCTCTACTTTGTAATAAATCTTATAACTATGACGTGTGAACAACTGGTATACTTTTATTACAGTGCATTTCCATTTTATCAATCATCTTCCATATAGTAGATTGCAAGTTCCCCGAAGACAGGAGCTCTGTTAGTTGTATTTGTTCTCCAAAATCTGAGTATAATGTCTCATTGCATTTGCTAGGCTGTGTGGGAAGAGATTATTATGGTGGGATAAAAAAACCAACCATGAAGAGCCTTGAAATATTTGAGGGAAAGTCTTAAAGCTTTCTCAAATCTTTTGTTCATTTTTTTTTCAAGAAGCATTTGACTTATTTTGATATTTTGTTTGTTTTTCATAAGAATTTTACCTTAAAAATTATTTCTTTGATGTACATAATTCCATCACAGGCCTGTTCAGAATTTCTTTCTTTGTATATTTTGGTTTCTGAATGCAAATGAACATGTTTAGTCTTTCCATCACAAAGTATATTATAGGCAACTATTAATTCTCCCAAAACAAAGCTTGTAGGCAAGGTAACAGAGCTACCCATTCAATCCCTGGAGTTTTGGGGGTTTTTTTCAATTTTAAAAAATGCTCATTCTTTCTTGACTTTGTCTTACACACTGACTTCACCTATGATAATCTATTCTGGAAGGTATGACCCAAACATTGTATAATGATATTATTTTTATGCTTTGTAGAAGACCAAAATTGAAAATAATACCTTTTGGTTTGTTGATAGGTGCAACAAAACAGTCTTCCTGATAATATTTTTTCCAACTGTTGCCATGTGATTATTAAATATTTATAGTTGAACCTGTGGGAGAAAATGCCACTCCCTGTGTGTGCAGAGTGAGATCTCAAATGAAAAGTGAGATCATTCATTATGTTCATCACCACACTTTCAAATCTGTTGGGATGTGTGTTATAATTTTCAGACCAGAAAGATGGACAGGTAGGGAAGTCTTTGCCTGGTGGTAGAGGTAGAACCATTGGCTTTGTAGCAAATGGGCCAGGGTGCCCAATGATCTGCACTTGTCAATGGGAAGGAAGATATCAAGGCAAACTGGTAGTGGGTACCAAAGACACCCAGGCAAGTTATGTTGGATTTGTACAAGCCCTCTGATCCAGGATACAGTTGGATTTTGAGCAACATAGAATTTTGCAGAATGCCCCACACTGTGAACTCAACAGCTTCCCAGTAGTTAACTTTTTTCTCATAAGATCAGTGATGATATTAATGAATGTAATTTTTATATTCTATAATGATATAAGACAACTTATGAAAGATCTATATAAGTCAAAGAAGTGATTTTTCCAAAAAAGCAATGCATGATTTCTTTAAATCCATTAAAAATTCAAGACGGATCAATGGATTTTAATATTATAGAATATAAGAAGTTCATTGAAATGGCTTCAAATTCCACATTGCAATTAACCTTTAGGAAACTATCACTTGCCAAGTTTTGGTGCGGAATCAAAGAAAAGTATCCAGAAGTATTATAAAATGTTATTTTCCTAACACATCTAGTCAGTTATAAATTTTTTGATTCAATCCCTTCATTGCTTTCTTCCCACAACACTCAAAATTATGTGTATTTTGAGATGAGATTCTATTTTCCTGCCAAGAACAGACACCACTACCGCCAGATAGCATCAACTGCACATTCCATCCTAGATGGGCTGGAGCCCTCATGGTAGAGCTGCATGGTGTTCTGATGCAAAATGTGAAGAAATGACTCTCCCTCATGGTATTCTCTCTGAGAAGCACAACAACATACTATAGGATTTTTAGGGAAATAGCTGTCATATTTCTTACTTGTGACTTCTTCCTGTCTATAACCCCACATGGACTTCATGGGAGCCTGGAATACATTCCAATCTGAATGATGAACAATAAGATCTACTCAGACTCATCTCTCCTCTTGTAATAAATATTAGACTGGATTAAGCCAATTATATGGACTCCCATCATGGCCATCCCTCCAGATTGTTGTATAAACCCAGTCATGGTATTTACATGAATTCAGTGTAATGCCAAAATTGCTGTTTCTGACATTTTCAATAAAAAAGTTTTACAAATATAGAATATACCTGAACTGTAATGAGCTCACTTAAAAGTAAACCAGCCTTTCTCTTTTCCTAAGTGCATGTGTGGGAAAGGAAATGGTTTATATCATTTAATGGTTGTGTTTGGACTCCAATTTCATCTCTAGTCACTGCCCTCAACATGCATCCATACTCTAGATATCTTAAACTCTTCAGTTTCCTTAAACTTCCAAGTTTATTGGAAGTCCATGCCAGTTTTGTTTGTTTGTTTTTGGATAGTCTGGTTCCTCTGTTAGGAAAGGGTTTTCTCACCTCATTTACCTGATGCACTTGAAGGCATCTCTTTAGAATCAGCAGAGACTTATGGAAAACATGCCTCACTGCCACAGGCAAGGCTGTGTGTCCCTCTCCCAAAATCCCACCCTGGGTGATTCCCTTCCACATCCTGGGCATTTCTATACCACAATGCCACACTCTTTTATAAACATCTGACTGTCTTTTGTGTCAGTGGGCTACTAAAAATAAACCATGTGTTTTTAAAATTTATGAATATCTAGCATCAGACAGATCCTTGCATAATAAACCATCAATAAGTGCTTAATTACTAAATGGATGAGTATACAGATGTATATTATATGTTGGGAAAAGTTAGTGAGCATTTTATGAAATATTTACATTTGAAGTATTCTTATGGGTACATGTTCATAACTCTAATGTTACATATGATTTCCAGGGAGTCACATGATTTATCTCAGGTTATACAACTAGTTGTTGTGTACCTAGAACTAGAACTAATAATTTCTGACATCTGGTCCAGTTTGCTTGCTATTTAAAATTTGCCATGGGTTTCTTAATGTTATTATTGTCGTTGATTTTGTGTTCCTTGGCTTTGATTTGGTTGATTATTAATGGTTTAGGCAGTGCTAGGTGAGAAAGCACATCCTTGAGAATATGTATGATATCCAGAAGTTGTTAAGTTCTCACACTGCTCAGTTATCACAGTCCATGCTATTTGGCCTTAGTTGAAATCTTGTTCCTCTGCATAGTAAATTCTCAAATAGTTTCTTTAAAATACATCAGAGAGCTAGGTGTGGTGACACACGCTTGTAATTCCAGTACTTGGGAGGCTGAGACAGGAGGATTGCAGGTTTGCAGCCAGCCTCAACTACTTAGTGAGGCCCTCCTCAACTTAGTGAGACCCTATTTCAAAAATAAAGAATAAAAAATAGGGCTGGGGGTGTAGCTCAGAGGTAGAATGCCCCTGGGTTCAATCCCCAGTACTGCAAATAAATACATAAATAAATGAATAAATAAGTAACTAAATGAATACATCAGAGATTTTTAGTATATCTAAAACATTTGATAAGGAGAATTGCATAGTAATTACACTTAACCTAGATACATTTCTAAAGCAACATTAAAATTGAAAAAAAGAGCAATACATACTATTTTAAATAATGCAGGCTATGATACTCACCATTCCACTTAGGGTATGCTTGAAACCTAATATTAAGATGGGAAATATGAATATGTTCATCCTTCAGATAGTCTCAGCTCCTACATGTTTCTTAGAACTCAAGTGTCATGCTTCATTGTATGCAAGTCTCCAGATGGAAGATCTGACTTACTTTTTACTTAGCATGGTTTCTAAACTTGAGCTAGCTACAACATATGGCATAAACCAGTGAAACTGTGATCTGATCAAGTGTTAGAGAGAAAACTGGTCATGTTGGATTCATTGAGAAAAATTGTTCTTCAATTTGGTGTCTTTAAGAGAAACTTTCATAGACTTTAAAACCTATCACCCCACTGGGTATGTTCTTACTCTAAGTATGGGAAATAATACTTATGCACATATTATGATAATATTATATGTCACATATGTTGTATATACTATATAATAAATGGTTTCCTGGTTGATTATGGTGAATTAAGCACTAAAATATACCCTGTAATGGGTAATAGTTTGGGTTTAGAATGTCTCCCTAACCCTTATGGAAACAAGGAAGCAATGTTGGAAGGGGTCTTGGTTGCTAAGGAGGGTCCCTGGGGGTGTGGCCTTGGGGATTATATAAGATCTCTCCTCCCCCTACTCTCTCACTGCTTCTGGCCGCCATGATGTGAGAGCACAGCCTTGTGCTCTCCCTGAGCTCTGCAGACCCGGCCTGATATGGACTGAACCTCTAAGTCTCCAAAACTATGAGCAGATAAATCTTCCTTCCTCTAAGTTATGTGGTCAGTTGCTTTTGGATCACAGCAGTGAGAATGTTGACTGAGATAGACCCCATCCCATCTGTTCTAAACTCAGACATTGGAGTAAAATATTTTTTAAATTAATGAACATAGTTGTTATGGAAACCAAGAGAAGTATCTACAGACCAGAATAAGGATGAACACCTAATAGAAAAAAAGGAGTGGGGAACAAATGAAGTTCAGAGTACTCTGAAGCTTGAAGTCAGTTCACAGTAGGAGAGTGATGGGGCCTCCGTGAATGTTTGGGAAAAGGTGCCAGCATCTTTATGCCTGTAGAAGTTGTGGACACAACTCACGGTCACATCTGCACAGATTATATAAAGCTGGATGACAGTAAAGGTGCCACCTACTTTCTGTGCTCTCTTGGATGAGTTTTGAACAGTAGCACCTCCTCCCCACATAGCTTGGGGGCTCCTGCAGTACAGTTTATACAATTATGTGAGTCTGAATCTAAGCCATAGCAGGAGTCAGTCTAGAAATGCATCTGTGAAGTGTGGCATCTCTCAGTGCAAGGCCTGTTTTGTAGCCTGACCACCAGCAGAGCCTGGGCTGAGACCATCTCAAGCTTGTTGTATGAGACTGTTTCTATAAGAGGAGATATTCTGTAGGCCATAACTACATAGGCACTTGCCAAAGGCAAAGAAGGACAAACAACAAACTTGGCAAACAGAAAAACTGCCAGTACTACAAAAATAATCAAATTGCACAGGAAGACAATAAGAGAAGAAAGGGACAAAGGAATTACAACACTGTGAAAACATTTTTAAAATTAGCAATAGTAAGTTCTTACCTATCGATAATTATTTCAAATGTAAATGGGTTAAATTCTCCAATCAAAAGACAGAGAGAAGCTGAGCATGGTGGCACATGCCTATAATCCCAGTATTTGGGAGTCTGAGAAAGGAGGAGTGCACGTTTGAGGCCAGGCTCAGAAATTTATCAAGACTCTGTTTCAACATAAAAAACTAAAAAGAGCTGGGGTGTAGCTTGAAGGTAGAATGCCCCTGGGTTCAATCCCTAGAACAAACAAACAAAAAAGACAGAAAGGATGAATTGATAAAAAATATAAGGTCACCTATATTCTGCATACAAATGACACATTTTAGTTTCAAAGACAGATTGAAAAATGAAAAGATAGAAAAAGACATTCCATGAAACTGGTAACCAAAAGAAAGCAGAAGTGGCTATGCTTAGGCAAAATAGATTTTGAGTCAAAAGCTGTTACAGGAGTCAAAGAAGTTCTTTTTTTTTTTTTTTTTGCGGTACCGGGGATTCAACCCAGGGGCGTTCTACCTCCGCGCTACACCCCCGGCCCTATTTTTTATACTTTATTTTGAAACCGGGTCTCACGAAGTTGCGGAGGGCTCACTAAGTAGAGAGAGGGAGAGAGAGAGAGAGAGAGAGACAGAGAGAGACAGAGAGAGAGAGAGAGAGCAAGCGCTGAGGCTGGCCACAAACCTGGATCCTCTGGTCTCCACCTCCCTAAGTACTGGGATTACAAGCGTGCGCCACCACGCCCGGCTAGAAGATCTTTATTTCATAAAAAAAATGAGTCAATTTATTAAAAGGATAAGAATAGGTGTGTAAGAGGTCATACAATTAAACATACATGTACCAAACATCAGAACACCTAAATATATATAGTAAACATTAATAAAACTGACAACAATAGACAATAATACATAGCAGTATAGTACTTCAGTGCCCCACTATCAACAATGGATAGGTCAGCCTGATGCAAAATTAATAATAAAAAACAGTAAATGTGAGCAACATTATGCACCAAGTAGAACATTGCACCCAACAGCAACAGAATACACATTCTTTTCAATTGCACATGGAACATTCCCCAGGGTATACTATAATAAGCAACAAAAAGTCTTAACCACAGTGGTCTGAAACTAGGTATCAACAACAGAAGAGAAAAATGAATAGTTCATAAATGCTATGGTTTGAATATGGTTTGTCCCCATTAAAATTCATTTTGAAGGCCGGGCGTGGTGGCACACACTTGTAATCCTAGTACTTTGGGAGGCGGAGACCGGAGGATCCCTGTTCGCAGCCAGCCTCAGCTCTCTCTCTCTCTCTCTCTCTTTCCCTGTCTCTCTCTCTCTCTCTCTACTTAGTGAGGCCCTCCGCAACTTCGTGAGACCCGGTTTCAAAATGAAGTATAAAAGAATAGGGCCGGGGGTGTAGCGCGGAGGTAGAACGCCCCTGGGTTCAATCCCCGGTACCGCAAAAAAAAAAAAAATTCATTTTGAGGCTTGGTTCACAATATAACAGTGTTGAGAGGTGGTGAGAGACTTTTAAAGAGACATTTGAGGTCATAAAGGAATCTTACAAATAGATTAATCTGTAGCTCACTTTTGGAAGAATGTCCATTTTGACAATATTTATTCTTCCTACTTAGCAGAAGGAAGAGAAAAAGATTATAGTAAAAATGAATAAAATAAAGACTAGAAAGACAATAGAGAAGATTAGTGAGACTAAGAGTTGGGTTTTGAAAAGGTAAAACAAAAGTCAGTTAGAGTGATGCATACCTGTAGCCCCAGCTTCTCAGGAGGCTAAATCAGGAGGATAATGAATTTGAGGCTAGCTTGGGCAACATGTCAAGACCCTGTCTCAAAAATCAAAACAGACAGATAGAAAGAAGAAAGAAAGAAAGAAAGAAAGAAAGAAAGAGAGAGAGAGAGAGAGAGAGAGAGAGAGAGAAGGAAGGAAGGAAGGAAGGAAGGAAGGAAGGAAGGAAGGAAGGAAGAAAGAAAGAAAGAAAGAAAGAAAGAAAGAAAGAAAGGCCAAATGAACAAACCCTTAACCAGACTAAGGAAAAAAATGACAGAATTTCAAATAATAGTATAAATGAAAGAGAAGGCATTACAACAGATACCACAGCATTACAAAGGACCATGGGAGATTATTATGAGCAATTCTATGCTACAAAATTGGATAACCTAAAAGTGGATAAATTCCTACTAAGAATGAATGTAACCTACTAAGAATGAATCTTGAAGAAATAGATAATCTGAACAGAACAATAATGAATAAGAGAATTCAATCAGTAGTCAAAATCCTTACACAAAGGAAATTCCAGGATCTGATGACTTTACTGGTGAATTCTACCAAAACATCTAAAGAAGAATTAAAGAACAACACTTAGCCTTTTCAATGTCTCCCAAGAAAATTAAAGAGGAAGGAGTACCTCTAAACTCATTTTATGAAGCCAGCATTACCCCAATACCAAATTAAATAAAGACACTACAAGAAAAAAATTTCATGCCAATATTTCTGATGAACCTAAGTGTAGAAACCCTCCACAACTTATAGGCAAACCAGATTTAACATCACATTAAAATGGTCATACATGATGACTTTGTGGGATTTATCCTGAGATGAAAGGATAATCCAACATGCATAAATCAACAAATGTGACACATTGCATTAACAGAATGAAGGATAAACCATAAGAGCACAATAGATGCAGAAAAATTGACACAATTTAATACCTTTTTGTGATAAAACCCTCAAAAATAGTTTTAGAAGGAATGTATCTCAATATAATAACTGCCATCTATGAAAAGCCCACAGCTTAACATCATGGTCAGTGGTAAAGCTGAAAAATAAGAAGGCTTCTTTTTACCACTTCTATTCATTATGGTATTAGAAGACCTAGCAAAAGCAATTAGGCAATAAAATAATTAAAAGGCATAAAATTGGAAAGGAAAAGAAAGTTGTCTTTGTTTACAGATGACATGATCTTATATATAGGAAAATCTAGAGACTTCATCAAAAACTTTAATGCTAAAAAAATTCAGTAAACTTGTTGGATGCAAAATTTAAAATCAGTTGTGTTTATATGCATTAACAAGGATCTATCAGAGAAAGAAACTTAAAAATAATCGTATCTAGGAAAACATTTAAAAATAAAATACTTAGAAATAAATTTAACTAAGAGAATGAACTAGCTGCACACTGAAAATTATAAAGTTCATGAAATCAATGTAAAGTTTTCAGATTTTTATTTTATAAATTATGAAACATCTGACCTTATTATAAATCTTATGGCAAATTTTACTTAAAAACTGATTGTTGAATGTGAAGTCACTAGTTTTGGGCTCATAATGTGGATGTAATTTTTAGTACAGCACAATGTTCTTATTAAGTTAAGAAACCTGTGGACAGAGAGACACTTCCAGAATGGTGGTATAACAAATTCTGTTAACCTATTCCCCAGTAAAACAACCATAACTGGTGAAAAAAATATTTTTAAAGTCATATTAAATCTCTGGAAATTCTTCACAGCCATGCCTTGATTGGAGAAACATTTTTTTCAGAAAATCTATTTTCCTTGTAAGACAAGTGCATGTCTGTGGCATTTGAGCCACGGTCTATTTTTCTCCTCCTACCCCCTCCCAGTTCATCATGACAGAAGCTTTATTCCAGACAAGTATTGTAAGAATAAAGGAATCCTTCTTGACCCTGATCTCAGTGTGGTATTACCCCAGGAGGGACAGGCTCCTAGAATTTTCATCTCCCCAGATTAGTGTTGCAGAATTTCTTACCAAATAAGAGCAGCTAAGAAGTCTGGGGCTTCCTGTCTTTCACTTGTAGGACAGAAGCTCCAACCCTAGTATTGAGGGTCAATAATGCTGAGCCAAATTCATCATCAACTCAGCACACTCCCAAATTGGAGATTTTATGCCAGAAAAGGCAGGCTATGAAGACCAGGGGCATCACCCCTCAGGCCATGCCCTAGAAGCTTGTACAACAGAGTGCCATTCCTACAGCACTGGCCCACTGCATGTCCTCTGATGAACTGAGTCAGAGTTTTTGCCTGGGGTTACAGGTAGCCTGCAATAACAGAACTCCAGAGTTCTTCCTAAGTGAAATCATTTTATGTAGAACAGAGTGTAGGGGAGGTTCAAGCCTAGGGGTATAAACAATGGAGGTTTTGGTATAAGGTAATTAAAAGGAGGCTGATAGTCCATGAGAGCAACAAAATAAACCATTGATCAGCTCTATGTTTAACAGAGAGCTGGGGGAAAAAAAGCTAAGAAAAATCCTCTTGGTGTTGGAACGAAAGACTGGCCTCAGACTACTTCTGCAAAGAAAATTGAATCTGATCAAATCAGACTTTGTAGCAATTTATTCCCCTCAAGGTATTATTGAAACAAGAGATCAATCAGTTGATAACTAGTGGATCCTAAAATCTTGGTGCAGTACCAAATTAGGCAAACTAGACAGAAGCTTACCAGAGAGATCAGGGAAAGATATAAAGAGAGCTCTGCTAGAACTATTGTCATCCCATGGTGACTTCGTGTATGACCAAGACTGGGCCATCTGAGTGGTGACATCAGAGGGTTACGCTACAGGAGATTTCACATATTCAGTAAGTATAATGTCATCACAGGCAACAGAAGTAAAAATAGACAAGGGCAAACTAAGAAGCTTTTTCACAGCAAAGAAAGCAATTTATAAAGTGAAAAAAGCAACTACGTACTAAGATAAACAATCTGCAAAACATATATCTGATAAAGGATTATTATCCAAAATATATAAGGAAACCAAACAACTCAATTGAAAAGAAGCCCATAGCCTGCTTTAAAAATGGGCAAAGAACCTGAACAGACATTTCTCTGAAGACAAAGTGGCCGACAACAGATATATGAAAAGCTCAGCATAAGTAATCATCAGGGAAATGCAAATCAAACCACATGGAGGTGTCACATCAAACCTGTGAGGATGGCTGTTGGGAACAAATACAAAAGGTCACAAGTGTTGGTGAGGGTGTAGAGAAAGGGAGCCCTGTACTGTGAGTTGAAATGTAAACTGGTATAGCCATCATGGGAAATGGCATGGAGGCGCCTCAAAAAATTAAAAACAGAATTACCATTAAACAGTCCAAATGATGTGATGTGCATACATGAATGTATCACTATGAATCTCACTATCATGTACAGTTGCAATGCACCAATAAAAATTTAAAAAAAAGAATTGCCATAGAATCCAGCACTCTAACTTGTGGCCATATATCCAAAGAAGTCAAAATCAGTATCTTGAAGAGTTATCTGCACTCCCGTGTTCATTGGAGCCTTATTCACAATAGCCATGACATAGGAGCAACCTAAATTTTCATGCACAGATGGATTTATAGACAAAACATGTTGTAACCTGAATGTTCATGCACATATGAATACACAAAATGTGATATATATATTATATAAACATGTGCGTACAGAATATATTATATAACATATAATATATAGATTATATAACATATAATATTATATAACATGTGATGTATAATATTATATTACATATAATATATATGATTGAGCTATGAAAAGAAGAAAATCCATATGAATATGACCATATGGCTGAACCTTGAGGACAATGTGTGAAGTGAAATAAGCCAAACATAGACGATCACATACTGTATGATCCCACTTACATGAGGAGTCTGAAAAGTCAAACTCATAGAAGCAGAGAGTAGAATGGTGGTTTCCAGGGACTAGGAGGACGGTGAATGGGAAAGTGTCATTGAGTCAGTTATATATGATGACTAAGTCTTAGAGAACTATGGTATAACACAGTTCTTATAGTTAACAATACTGTGTTGTATAATTAAAATTTTCTGAGAGGGCAGATCTTATATGTTCTTATCCTCCTAAAAAAGATAAAATAAAACTAAATTTAAAGATGTTAAGAGGAATTTCTATAGGAGATGGATATATTTATGGCATTGATTATGATAATGGTTTCCTAACTGTATATTGATCTCTAAAGTCATTTAGTTGTTTGCATTAAACGTATGCAGTGTTTTTGTATGTCAGTCACACCTTAGTAAAGTAGCTTAAAATTTTAATCCAAATTTAATCCAGTATATTAAAGGATCATGACTAAGTGGTGTTATTAGCCTAACATTTGAAAATCAATTTGTGTAACTTACCATATTAACGAACTAAAACAAAATAAACGAAAATTTGTAAAAATTCTTCATAATCTCAGAAATCACATTTGATAAAATCCATCATCCATTCATGTTTAAAAAACTCTCAGCAAACTGGGAATAGAAGAGAATTTGTCTACCCGATAAAGAGCATCTGTGAAAACCTCCCAAGTAACATACTACTTATTTATTTATATATTTATTTATTTATTTATTTTATTTATTTATTTTTTATTTTTTTATTTTATTTTTTTTGCGGTACTGGGGATTGAACGCAGGGGCGTTCTACCTCCGCGCTAAGTCCCCGGCCCTATTTTTTATACTTTATTTTGAAACCGGGTCTCACAAAGTTGCGGAGGGCTTCACTAAGGAGAGAGAGAGAGAGAGAGAGAGCGAGCGAGCGCTGAGGCTGGCCGGGAACCCGGATCCTCCGGTCTCCGCCTCCCAAAGTACTGGGATTATAAGCGTGCGCCACCATGCCCGGCTTATTTATTTATTTATTTATTTATTTATTTATTTATACTGGGGATTGAACCCAAGGGTGTTTTTACATCCCTATTATATTTTTTTAATTTTGAAACAGGATTTCACTAAATTGCTGAGGCTGGCCTTAAACCTATGTTCCTCCTGTCTCAGCCTCCCAAGTACTGGGATTACAGACTTGTGCCACCCCACCCAGATAATATCATACTTTTAATAATAAAGAATGAATGATTTCCCCTAAGATCAGGAACAAGATAAAAATGTCTCCTCCCACAACTTCTCTCCAGCATTGTTATTAATGGTTCCATCTGGTGTAAAGAAATGTAATCTAATGTATCAAGATTGGGAAGCAAGAAGTAAAACTCGACATTTTCAGAAATGATTACCTATATAAAAAAAATCCAATGGAATCTACAAAAATGTAATAGAATTTATAAATTAGTCTAGCAAGCTGGTAGAATATGTGATCATATAATAATGTAATAACGAATACCTATGTACTCAGCCCTCCAACCCAAGAACTAGAATATTCCATCTAACATACATCTAGTATGTACATGCTTCTCCTTTATTCCATCTTGTGTTTTAAAAACATTTCAATGTTTTACTTATATTTCATACTTCATAGGTACATAGTATAGATACAGGAATTTAAAAAAAAAGGATTAGAAGGCCAGGCGTGGTGGCGCACACTTGTAATCCCAGTACTTTGGGAGGTGGAGACCGGAGGATCCGGGTTCGCGGTCAGCCTCAGCTCTCTCTCCCTGTCTCTCTCTCTCTTTCTCTCTTTCTACTTAGTGAGGCCCTCCGCAACTTCGTGAGACCCGGTTTCAAAATAAAGTATAAAAAAATAGGGCCGGGCCAGGCGTGGTGGCGTGCACGCTTGTAATCCCAGTACTTTGGGAGGCGGAGACCAGAGGATCCAGGTTCGCGGCCAGCCTCAGCGCGTGCATGCGCTCTCTCTCTCTCTCTCTCTCCCTGTCTCTCTTTCTCTCTCTCTCTCTACCTGGTGAGGCCCTCTGCAACTTCGTGAGACCCGGTTTCAATAAAATAAAGTATAAAAAAATAGGGCCAGGGGTCTAGCGCGGAGGTAGAACGCCCTTGCGCTCAATCCCCGGTACCACAAAAAAAAAAAAAAAAAGATTAGAAGAATATGTATCCATCTAGTAAGAGGATAAGAATTTGCATTAAGTTTGAAAGATACTTTATGTCATTTATAAAATGACATAATTTTGTTCTTTTTTATGGCCGAGTAAAATTCCATTGTGTGTATATACCACATTTTTTTATCTATTCATCTGTTGACAGACACCTAGGTTGGTTCCATAATTTGGCTATTGTGAATTGTGCTGCTATAAACATGCATATGCATGGATGAGTATAGTATTCTAACTTTAACTCTTTTGGAAAGATACTGAGGAGTGGTATAGCTGGGTCATATGGTAGTTCCATTTCTAGTGTTTTGAGGAATCTCCAAATTGATTTCCATAGTGGTTGGACTAATTTTGATCCCACCAACAGTGTATAAGAGTTCCTATTTCCCCATCCTCACCAGAATTTATAACTTTTGCATTAATATCTTTGAAAATTTTTTGGAAGTGGTAGAAACTCAAGCTTAATTTACTTGACCTGTTCTTTTGTATTCCCTGAGATTGCATCTAAATATTGAGACATGGGGTAAGGCTTAGTCTCACTAATATGTTTCTAAACTTACATTCAGTGTGATAGCCATCATCTCATCTGGTCCTTGGCCAACTGTCTATGCACGCATCTATAGAATTGCCTCTTATTTCTATCTGTATGGCCCTTTTGTATCCAATTTCCTTAAGCTCTCTGCTACTTCCATGACACCCTTCAGTATAAAGGAAGCTGTATGGAAGTATCTTAAGTAATCTGCTTAAGCCATCTCCCCATCCATTTAATAATTTGAAATCACTACAATTCCAACCTCTCCATGGGCTATAGAGATCTCTTTATTTTTGGATGGCCCACACCAACTCTCCAAGACATAGCTCAGGGAACATTGACTAAGAAACCTCTTTCCCTGGGAACCTGTGAAGTTGAAGCTTTCATGTCTTCTCCACATCTTGACTTTTCCTACTAAACCCTTTCATTTTCTGGTGTTAGCCTTCCTGCCCTCATAAAATGTTAAGTTTTGAAATCCTGAAATTTAGGAGGTAAGTTCTTTCTCTTCTGGTCTGTATCACTTATATGAGCCAGTGAGTAGAGAATTCTGTAGTTCTTGCTAAAATGCTTAAAGTATGATATGAATGGAATAACTGGGATTATTAAAAATTGTGAGCCAGGCACAGTGGTGCCTTCTCGGGGCTGGCCCGGGAGTGGTACGGATGCTGACGGGGGGGGGGGGGGGGGGGGGTAGACGCCGACAGCCCGAAAAACCATACCTCGAACCGGGAGACATGTCTGGCACAATCTCGTTTATTAGAAAGCCAAATCTCTCTTTTATAGTAGAGGCTATACAGGAAACTCGCAAGCAGTAGGGTGTGACCCAATGGCACGCGACGGGTCGGGTCACCACGCCCCCCTGTAACCTATCATAGGTAGAGGCACCTGTCGTCTGTGAGCACGGAAGGAGGTAACTGCCTATCATAGCCCTCCTGAGGCTAGGTGGGGCTATCTGCGGGACCTCCCTCCGAGGGGTCCGCCAGCGCCATC
>PVJS01047418.1:0-15450 GCA_004027185.1 Glis glis
AGAGAGAGAGAGAGAGAGAGAGAGAGAGAGAGAGACAGGGAGAGAGAGAGAGAGACAGAGAGAGACAGAGAGAGCTGAGGCTGTCCACGAACCCGGATCCTCTGGTCTCAGCCTCCCAAAGTACTGGGATTACAAACGTGCACCAGCACGCCTGGCCTAGGCTTATGTTATTTTACCCTGATGCCTGTGTCCTGCCCGTAGAGGGATCTTCTTTACCTTGAATAGTTGAACATTTCCATAGAGAAAAGATAGAAACCTGCAATGGGAACTGACTGTGGAGGAAGGCCTCAGGTAGACAGTGGGGTTGGGGACGGATGTATGCCCAGGCCTTAGTCCCCTGAGACTGGACTCAGGGGACACTGTTGTGGAGTAGGGGTTATAGAAGTTCTCTGTGACGTGTGTTGAAGACCTGGTCCCCAACGCACCAATGTTCAGAAGTGGGGCCTTGATGAAATGATTGGATCGTGAAAGCTCTGGCCCCATCAGTGAATGAATGCATTAGTGGATTAACAATCTGATGACATCATCAGTGAATGAATGCATTAGTGGATTAACAATCTGATGACATCATTAGTGGGTCGTGGAAACTTTAGGAGGTGGAGTCTAGTTGGAGGAAGTAGGTCACTAGGGGCTGTGCCCTGGAAGGGTATTTCTTGTCCCTGGTCCCTCTCTCTGTTTTTTGGCTGCCATGAGGTGAATAGCTTTCCTCTGCCACACCCAGACTCCCTGCCCACCATGGACTGAAACCTCTAAAACCGTGAACCAAAATAAATGTTTCCTTGCTGAAGCTGTTTTTCTCAGGTATTTGTCACAGCAACGAAAAGCTGACAGACATATGCCTTAAAAAAATGTCATAGCCAAGCATGGTGGCACATGCCTGTAATCCCAGGACTTGGGAAGCTGAGACAGGCGGATTGAAGGTTTGAGACCAGCCTCAGCAACCTAAGCATGGTCCTCAGCAACTTAGTGAGACCCTGTTTCAAAACAAAAAAATAAAATAGGGCTGGGGGTGTATCTCAGAGGTAGAATGACCCTGGGTTCAATTCCCAGCACCAAAAAAAAAAAAGTCAGTTGAGGCCACTTAAGTTTGATCAAGACTGGTGACAATTGTGAAGGCCAGTGATATCAAGATGAAATCATTCTTGTCAAATCCAGACAAGTTAGAGCTGGGAAGTTATGAAGGGGGAAAACTCACGCCTTCCTGTCTGCAATAAGTACTACCTCAAAGACTTTCTAAAGACCCACAAGAGATTCCTTCTCGCTCAACAGGCACCCCACCCTTTGCATGCCTTGTAGGTATGCACAGATTTCTATAATGACGTTGATCTTCAGCACTCCTTAAGACTGCAACAATTCAAAGAAGATGCTCTCAACAGAACACTTCTGGAGCAGCTGCCCCTCCACCATGAGCTGACCCATTCCTTCCTCCAGTCTTCAAGAACAATGGACTTTGTATCCTAGTAGCTTACATGAATTTCTCTTTTTTTGCCTTTGAAAACTCCCCCTTGTCTCAACTTCTTTCAATATGCCTATATTTTACTATGACATGTGTATCTATTGCAATGCTCTGCTATTCCCAAATAAATATTATTATTTTTTGGAGAATCTCTCTCTCTGATTGTTATTTAGGTTAACAGAAGAGATAGAGGGAATCCTGCCCTTAAGTGAGTGTAGGGAAAAACAACAATTAATAGGGGCTCCTTCATGGAGGGTGAGTCTTAGAGAAGCAGAAAGGGCCCCAAAGCTCCAATTGTCCCCATGGGCCATCTTCAGGAGATTTTGATTTCTTTAAGGTGTATTCCTTGCAGCAATTTTGACCCTATACTATTGTTGATGATCACCCATAAACCTGTGACTCTGAGGACAAGAGGAATGAGTTGGTCCACAGGTAATCCTCCTGGGTAGCAAGGCCCAATGTCCTGAGGGGGACTTATCTGGCAGCAGCCAGGCACTATCAGAGCTAGCTTCTCCACCCAAAGTGACACAGCCAGGGCCACCTCTGTCAAAATCCTCCCATGGCAACGGTGGAGAACATGGTCCATTAATGTACAGTCCTTATCAAACCAGGAAGGAGCTGAAATCCAGGTGGGCACGCTGGGCTAGAGGAGGCTCTAGATAAGTGCTGGAGAAGTACAGGAGGTGCTGTTTTAGTAAACAGCTCAAAAGAAATCTCTATTTGCTTAAAAGATAGTTGTATATATTTAGATATGTGTGTGTGTATATATATATATATATATGTATATTTATTTGATTAAAATAATTATATGTGTATACCTGTATGTACATGCACACATGTATATATAGATCTGTATCAGTACTTTACAAAGAAGGACAGTTTTGTTAACAAGTATTACTAGAAAATGACCCTGGGGAGGGAGGTCTGTGGGTGGATTTTGGAAGCAGAAATGCAGACCAGCAGGTCTCCCTAACATGTACCATGTTTCTTAGATGTATTTGACCATGGAAATTTTACTCCCAAGGCACTTACTAGAAAAGTGGATAGGTTGGAAGGGTTAAGAATGACTATTTCTAGGTGAAAGAATTATGTATGCTTTGTATTTTTGTTTGCTTATCTGTATTTAATATATTTCCTAAATATATACTGCTTTTGTTGTACTGGGGATTGAGCCCAGGGACCCTCTTCCACTGAGCTATATTCACAGTTCTTTTTACTTTTTTTATAGTACTGGGGATTGAACCCAGGGGCATTCTACCTCCAAGCTACACCCCCCAGCTCCACTTAAATTTTTTGTTGTTGTTTGGAAATAAGATCTCACTAGATTGCTGAGAGTCTCACTATGTTGCTGAGGCTGTCCTCAAACCTGTGATCTTCTCATCTCAGTCTTCCAAGTACTGGGATTACAGGTGTTTGCCAACATCCCTGGCTCTAATTTTTTATTTTGAGACAGGTTGGCCTTGAACTTCAGCTCCCTGAGTTGCAGGGATTAAAGGTGTGTGCCACCATGGCTGGCTTATATACTGCTTTTGTAATGAGAAAAAAAAAAACGTGTTTTAACAAAATGCAAAACCTTTCTGCTTCAGATAAGGGTTGATCTTATGATACTATGGAATACTTGTTAAAACTGTGGAATTAATATTGGTACAATAGTATTAATTAAATTGCAAGCTTGATTCAAATCTCACCCATGTGGGCACTAATCTTGCTTTAGTGCTTTTTTTTTTTTTTACTTTGTAGCCTTTGGAGTTACTCAACTTACCTTGTATTTTTCATGTCCCATTCCTAGAATCAGTCATTTCTCCAGGAATCCTCTTTTTCTTTTATTGCACAATGGTATTTAGAACAAGATTTGGGTCCTGGGAATCATCAATGTTTCTAGGGTGTCACTGATCCTAGATGCCCTCGGTGGGTAGAGCTGGGAGATACATGTATGTATACTAACCTGTGTATATAAATGGTTCATGCTAAAACAGTTCTATTACCTAAAAGTCCCTTGTGTGATGTGTATTGTTAGTCATTCATCACTCCCTCAACTCCTAGCAACTACTTATCTGACTTTTTTTTTAACACATCTGCTTTTTATTCCCGTAGTTCCATCTTTTCCTAACTGTCATCTAAATAAAATAACACAGTATCTATAGGTTTGGGGGCTTGCTTACTTCATTTACAAAAAGCTATTAAGATTCTTCTAAGTAGTTGCACAAATCAATCATTAACTCTTTAGTAGTATTCTATAATATGGACATACCAGAATTAGTTTACTCAATTCACTTGGACAAATATCCAAGAATGGCATTATTGGGTCATAAAATGTATGTTTAATTTTATAAGAAATTTTCAAACTGTCTTCAAAAGTGTCTGCATAGTTTTGAATTTCCTTGATGGATTTTTTTTCCAAACAATGGAAGTCATGTTATTGTTCATATTTGAGCACCTAAAACAATGCCTGGGAAATCTTTAAGTATTTACAGAGTGGATGAATACACAAATGAATAAAGAAATAAATCAGTAACAAGTCCTGGTGTCAGACAGAAGAAAAATTTGCTGAGCAGACCATCTCTAAACTCTCACTCCCCACAGACCCACACCCTGTGAAACTGTGGCTGAAGTACAGCTTCTCATCTCCTTTAGGAGCTGGGGAGCTCATCAGAGTGGAGGAATAACGTGTTAACAGGAGCTGCCTCAATCACTTATATGTGCAGAGAACATTTCTCAAATATTCATAATGTTTCACAATGAAACACAACAGTAACTTTTGTTTAGTGCTGCTAAAAAATGTTTAAAAGAAGTTTCTCATTTGTTAGTGTTCTTTCAAAAAATGCAGCAATTCATTGAAGTCACATCTGAAGAAAGTCATAAATGAAAACTCAATAAATTGGTTAAGAAATGAAAGCCTTTCCTGCTGTTCCTCAGCTCTGTTCCCTACAAAAATAGCAACCACCCTTCATCTTCTCCTGAAGAAATCTGGATTAGTCAGCAGCAGCCACCACCATTATTGTTATTATTATTTTTCATTATTACATGGCCATTATGTATTGTCTTGGGCATATAAAAGGCCCGGTGACAGACTGTGTAGGGTTTATAACTTTTAATAGAGAGAAACTGACACAAGGACACCTGAACATGTACACCCACACTTACATATGCTTGGGCTCAGAAAATCGTACCTCCAAGTATGCCACTTTGCTGATTGCTTCAAACTGAGAACACTTGGGGAAGAGCAAATGCAGGAAGAGGGGTTTTCTCTGAAGTTCCCTCATCTGAATAAAGGCTGAAATCCAATTGCCTGACTCCTCCTTTGGGAGCTTCATTAACCAGGGAAAATTAACCTACATCACAGGAGAGGGAGCTGGAGGTGGGCACCATGCCAAAAGGACCATGTCCCAGGCTGCTTACTGTCTATTCTTTTGAGGATCTCTCCATCTTTCTCCTAAATAACTTACTCTTCCCACATCCCTCTTCCTACCTTCCCTATGGAAAAGGCATATAAGCTTTTAGTTTTCACTAAGTTATGGGGTGTTCACTTTCTTTCAAATGATGCTCTCAGGTATGTAATAGATTTGTATGTCTTCTCTTGTTAATTGGCCTACTGCCAGTTTATTTCATAAGCTTAATTATCGAACCTTCAGAAGGAAGAAGAAAGTTTTCTCTCTTTCTTCCACAGTAGTATTTTATCAGAAAGAACATTATCAATGGTCTTTGGTGGGGATCAAAGAAGGTAGAAGGAGAATGCTGGGAAATACTGGATAGGCTACAGTGCAGAGTTCACATGATGGGGTAATTTGTTTAGGAAAGGAGTGAAAGAGATAGTTTGCAGATATCCTGTGACTTTTGCTTAACTTTCCAGACCTCTCCTTTGTTTTTCCCTCCTCTCTTTTGTGGACTGAGAATGCAATTAGCATGACTAAGTCCGATTTTTGTTTTCGGTCTCCAAGAATCCTACCTGCTTTCCCATTGTATGTGGAGTGATCGAAACCCAAGAAGGCAAGAGGAATCTCACTGGCATCCAGAAGACAGGACACGAGGATCCCATGCCCCCTTCCCTCCATATCTCCAAGTTGAGATAAGAACGTGTCTCCTCCATGAGGACACCTCCTGTGGGAGGATATCTTCACTTGAGAAGACATGGGTGACATGGCCATTCAACCCTCTCCCTGGGATCCTTTCTGAAGTTGTCTGTCAAGAGAAGGCATGGCCAGCAGTACGAATGGCACAGGACAACCTAGAGAAAACAGCATGGAGGCAGGTCTTGGGACTGGGTCCCAGGATCATTCACACCCCCACAAGTCCTTTCTGACAAAGTGTGGGGGATAGTTCCCTGCCCGTTATGGTTTGGGTATGAGGTGTCTTCCAAGGACTCCTGTGTTTAGGGCTTGGTCCCCAGCACAGCAATGTTCAGAGGTGGAGCTTTTGAGGAGTGATTGGAACATGAGGACTCTGACCTCCAAAGTGGATTAATTAATCAAGAGCTGAATAGACTATTGAGGTGATGGAAGCTAAGAGAGTGGGTCCTTGGGGCTGAGTCCTTGGGGACTAGATCTTGTTCCTGGCTTCTCCCTGCTCTCTGCTTCCTGGCTTCCATGAGACGAACAGCTTTCCTCCACCATGCCCTTTTGCCATGATGTTCTGCCTCATCTCAGGCTCAAAGCAATAGAGTCAGCCAATCATGGACTAAAAATTTTGAAACTGTGAGCCAAAATTAATCTTCCAACTTCTCAATTGTTTTTCTGAGGTATTTGTCATAGTGAGAAATAGTTGGCTACCACACTGCATGGTGACAGAGTCCCCACAAGTACAGATTGCTTCTCTTTACTCTTCTATTTGAGGGCTGCCTCTCTCTAGTCCACAACCAGGTGCAACCCAAAACATGTAGGAGAGCGGCCAGCTGGTAAATGTCTAGAGGAACACTTCGGGGGTGTTCTGTGCACTTCTCAGAGGTTGCTGTGGAGTTGGGCCCTGGCGCCTACAGCAATGATCTTCTCGCGCTCCGGTGATCTTTACTGATTCCTGCCTCAATCTCTGCTCCATGGCTTCTGGGGACTCCCAAGTAAACCACTGTCCCAAAGTCCCTATCTTAATCTCTGCTTTTGAGATCACCCTAAGTCATGGGGTCTTTCTCCTTTCTCAACTTTTCACCTGCACAGGTCAGTCTACCTGCAGGGCGTGGGCCTAACTCTCCACAAACCTTCCCTATCACTATGGCTCAAGTCAGTAACCAACTTTCTGTTGCCATGAGATCCAAGGTCTTTAATTTTTGGTTTTCATAATACACTTGAACCATTTTATTTCTTTTCACATTATAAATTGCAAAGATCACACCTGTTTGTTTTGTGCTCTATAAGAATTTTGAGTTCTGCCACTAAGTGGTTTCATGGTCTTGAGTATGTTTATCCACTTTTCTAAGTCTCAGAACAAAGATAATAAAGATTTAATAAATATGGGATTGGTGTAATAAATAGACTTCCAAAACATTATAAAGATTAAATTAGAGAATGCATTGCCAGTACCTAGATTCGGGTCTCTAAATACTATTTCAACTTAAAAATCCATGGCTTTTTGGAAGAATGACTAATTCCAGGTGTATTGGACAGGGTTCTCTAGATTAACAGAATACACAGAATGAGTATATTTTAAAAAAAAGGATTTATCAGATGGCTTACAGTTTGCAGCAATGTAGTCCCAGGTTCTGACTGCATGTGGAGGGTCAGAGGAACCAGTAGCTGGTCGAACGGTCTAAGAGCTGGAGTCTTAGGATTGGAGCAACCACTAATTCAGTCCCAGTCCAAGATGTGAAGATCAGGAAGCTTCTTCGGAGAAACGATGGTGGAGTTTCAGTTCCAAGAGCAGGAGGCCGAGAAGATCGAGCTCTTCGGAGAAAGGCGGAGCCGGCGGCTGAGGATCTCAGGCGAGAGCAGATGCGCTTTCCTCGGAATGAGTTGCACACACTCTACTGGCTTCTCCCTCTTTATCTAAGTCCGCACCTATCAGAATCCTGCTGCCTACATTCAGGGCAGGGCTTTCTCTTTAATCTGCTGTTACACACCCAAAATCACATAATCTTGGGTGTGTCATGATCAGGTCAAGTTGACAACTTAGATTAACTATCACACCAGGTGAGGGAAATGTTTGGGAAATAATTCTGGGAAATGTCTCTGTCCCATAAATAGGAGGAAGTTCTGTGGGAAAGACATAGGAATCAACTGGTAGGATTGCCATTCACCCAAAGTAGACAATCTGATCACTGAAAAAGAATAGTAATAGTCACAGACTAAAAATTGTTCCAACTAAATACGAATCTATGAGTAAATAAGATAATTAAAAATATTACTCAGCATTGGAGCAAGCTAGCAAACCAACTAATTAATCCAAATGTTGATAATAAATGAACTAATTTTGTACCTTTACTTGTTTTTAATCTTTTCTATATAAGCTGCAGTAGAGAGCATCCAAATAGGTAATGAGTAAATCTATTCATAAAAGAATTTTTAAAAAGTCAACATTTTTCTCAACTATTAATGAAATAATGGATCTAGGCAATGATCATCAGTGGACACTAAAGTCATTAAGGAGAAAATCAATAGAAATTTTATAACAGAGAAATTAGGTGCCACTTGAGCCATTGGCCAATTGTGAATCAGTAAATGGAGGACAATTAGACAGCGTGTGACTCATGATATAATGCCATAGGGAGCCAGTATCACCTATGA
This sequence comes from Glis glis, assembly GCA_004027185.1. NCBI lineage: Eukaryota > Metazoa > Chordata > Mammalia > Rodentia > Gliridae > Glis > Glis glis. Next base: position 8,167 of record PVJS01047418.1, read on the forward strand.
AATACATATGAAATATTTTTTGCTTTTGAAATAAAACCTGAATCAAACCAAGACTTTAGGTCTAATTTCAAGTTTCTAAGGCTAGCATAGCTACTTGAATAAAACCACAATGATGTAATTGGCTGTATTCATAATGTGGGACATTTTAGAGAGCAAATAATCTGGTTTATCTAAGAAATCAATAAGTTAAAAAAAGTGTGAGATGGCACAAAATAAAAAGTGACATAATAAAGTTCAGTATATGGGGTTAAGATACTTATTAAAACTGACCCACTATAAGAAAACATCACTCTGATAATAGGGCAAAAGTTGAATATTGACTGCATATGAGATTGTTTTAATTTTTAGCAAATGTTTCAACTTAGGAAGGTTGTACATGTCTAGAAACTTGTCAATATCTTCTAGGTTTTCCATTTTGTTGCAGTATAGTTTTTCAAAGTAGTTTCTAATTATCCTCTGGATTTCCATGCTGTCGGTAGTAATATCCCCTTTTTCATCTCTTATTTTAGTAATTTGGATTGATTCTCTCTTTCTTTTGGTTAGGTTGGCTAGTGGTTTGTCTATTTTGTTTATTTTTTCAAGGAACCAGCTTTTGGTTTTGTTGATTTTTTGTATTATTTTTTTATTCTCTACTTCGTTGATTTCTGCTCTGATTTTAATAATTTCCTGTCTTCTACTAGCTTTGGGGTTAGACTGTTTCTGTTTTTCAAGGGCTTTGAGGTGTGTCATTAGGTTGTTTATTTGGTGATTTTCTGTTCTTCTTATGTGAATGTGTTAGATGTTATAATAACAGATAATTTGTTAGGTCTTATTTCATGTGAGATGTAAATTTGTTATAAATTATAATAACTTGGAAGTTGTAATATTACCATGATTTTCAATTTTCAATTCATTTCAAGAATATTTACAGTGCTTGCTGGGACATTTTTATGATAACTGCTTTACAGTCTTTAATAGATTGCTGTGTCTACTAAGAATTGGCCTGTAGATTATCTTTTTCCATGTGAGTTGAGATTTTTCTTGGTTCTTCCTAGGCTTAATAATTTGAATTATATCATGGGTATTTGAATTTTATGCTTAGACACTCTGGCTTTTATTTAAATCCCATGGAGAATCTGGGAAGTTTTTTGTTTTAGCAGGCAATCAACAAGGCCACAAGTTCTGCTGGTCTTCTGTGGGATGTGGTTTCAACGTCAGGTCTGACTCCCAAGTCTTTTCAGTGCCATTCAGATGTTTTGTGTGTTCTGACACTCAGTGGGCAGCCTAGGACCTGTATAGTGGTCCTTCTTTGAGTTTATTTCTCAAAGTTAGTGTTTCTGTTTAGAATCATAGCTATGAACATACAGCTCAGGGCTGGGACCAGTTTATAAGCAACCTTATGGGGTAGCTTTCCCCAGCTCTTCCTTCTCTGCAACTTCACAGTGCTTTTTTGGTTTCCTGGAAATCACCTTTGTGATCCTCTGGCTAGAAAACTGTGGCTTTACTTGTTCCACCCCATCATAGGCTTCCTGTGAATTCATCTGCATTTGGGGCCAACCAGTAGAAGATCAAGAGGAAAAAAGAATCAGTGGGGGTTTCTCTACTCTCTTGAAACCTCTGGTTGGAGAGAAAATTTCCCTCCTTCAGTTTCACACACCTGTGATCCTGGTAGTCACTGCCACCCCTGAAAGATAAAACAAACCTTTTCTTTATATAAGTTAATTGTCTGAGGTATTTTGTCATAATGATGGAAAGCTAACACACCACCTGAACAATTTGTATATATCCCGATAATTCACCACATATGTTTTACTAAGTTATCTCCTAAAAATAAGGATATTCTCTTACTAACCAAAATATAATTATCACACTTAACATTTACTTTTAAAATTATCTGGCATATGATCTATATTCAAATTCCACATTCAAGTATTTAAGAAATGACAATATTATTACCATATTTTTAACACTCAGTAATTTCTTAATATAATTAAATCCTTTTCACAAATCTGTTTTACATGGTTATTTCTTCAAATCAGGATCTGAATAGAATTCATATGCTGAAATTGCATTGATTTACTTTTTAAATTACGTTTAATGTTCAGGCTTCTCCCTTTATATGTTCTTTCTTTTTTTAAAAAATATACTCTTATTGGTGCATTTTAGTCTTATATCATAATGTATTTCAGAGTGATAGGGATATATACATGTGCACAGCACTTGGTGAGTTTCCCCCTGACTCCTCCCCACTCCCTCCGTTTCCCCATACGTGATACTAAGATTGGGACTGATAATTTCACATATGTATATAACATCAGTGTGTTTCCTTCATTAATTCTCCCCCTGCAGGACCCCCCCCCTCCAATGTGTCCACTGGAGTTTCTCCTCCATTATCTAAAGTCCCTCTTGTATCCTGATTACTCCCTACCTTCCACATATGACAGAAAACATATGACGCTTCGCTTTCTGTGACTGGCTAATCTCACTTAGCATAATGTTCTCCAGGTCCATCTATTTTCCTGCAAATGAGATAATTTTGTTCTTTATTGTTGAGTAGAATTCCATTGTGTGTATACCCCATAATTTTTAATCCATTCATCTGTTGATGGACGCCTAGTTTGGTTCCATAATTTCGCTATTGTGAATTGTGTTGGTATAAACATGGATATGCATGTATTGCTATAATATTCTGATTTCAGTCCTTTTGGAAAGATACCCAGAAGTGGTATAGCTGGATCATATGGCGGATCTATTCCCATTTTTCTGAGGAATCTCCACACTGATCTCCATAGCTGCTGCACTAATTTGCAATCCCACCAACAATGTAGAAGTGTTCCTGTTTCCCCACATCCTTGCCAGCATTTATTGTTGTTTGTATTCTTGATGATGGACATTCTAATTGGGATTAGAGGGTATATGTTCTTTCTTGAAATAGTTTTGTTGAAAAAAAGATCTGTTTATCATGTAAAGTTTCCCATACTATGCATTTTGCTGATTGCATTCCTATGTTGTTTGCTAATATCTTCCTCTGTCCCCTATATTTCCTGTCAATAATATCTAAATGTTCAATTTGATTCAGATATAAATTTTAACAAAAATACTTCACAGGTTCTATGTGTACTTTCATCAGAAACTTTTTAAAATATCAGCAGCCATTGGTGATTGTAGCTTTGATTCATTATTTATTAAGAGTGGCCAAAGTGTGATATTCTTATTCTATCCTTCATTCTTATTTTATTAGCTGGAATAGTTCTACAAAAATACATTTCCTTTAATAAGTTGTTTGGTTATTTCTGGGTTCATTTTGTAGAGGAAAGGCAAGATAAATGTTTACACATTTCTCCTTATTTACAGTTTTTAAAATGATGAGTTTATTTACAAGTTTTCTCTGGTAGTGTTGCCTTAGTAACATTAATAACCACAACATTGTTTTTGTTTTAATAACATTGTAGACTAATAAACATAAACATAATTGGTGTATTCTAATCCATTGCAGTTAGTATTTTTATTGGTTTTCAAGTTGTCCTCTAAATGGGAGCCTCTTTTAAGTTCATTTCTGAGCATTTTAGCATGACGGTAGTTACCTTTAAGAGTTCTCTTGCTTTCTAGTGTGGTAAGATATTTCAAGTTCATTTGGTGCATTTCCAATTATGTCCTCATGCAACTGTTCTTACTTTTCCTAGGATCTATGAGGCTCTCATTGACACTAATGAGTACTTTTATTTTGCAATACCAGAGATTGAACCCAGAATCATTCTACCTCTGAACTACACCCCAGCCCTATTTTACTTTTTGTTTTGAAACAGAGTCTTGCTAAGTTGCTGAGGATCTTTCTAAGTTGCTGAGGCTGGCCTCGAACCTGTGATCTTCCTGTCTCAGCTTCCCAAGTACTGGGATTGCAGGTGTGAGCCACCACACTCAGCCAGGAGGACACTGTTTTAAAATATTTCCATGTAATATATTGGTTTGAACAAAAAATACAGTTGTGTATCACTTAACAATAGGGATGTGTTCTGAGAAATGTATTGTTAGATAATTTTGTCATTGTGCCAATATCATACGGTGTACTTACATAAACTTAGATGGGACAGCCTACTGCACACCTAGGCTATATGGTACAGCCTATTGCTACTAAGCTACACAACTGCACAGCGTGTAACTGTACTGAGTATTGTAGGCAATTGTAACACAATGGTATTTGTATACCTATATGTAGAAAAAGGCATAGTAAACATTTAGTATAAAGGGTATAAAATGGCATGCCTGTGTAAGGCACTTACCATGAATGGAGCCTGCAGAACTGGAAATTGTCCTGGGTGAGTCAGTGATTGGGCAGAGAGTGAATTTGAAGACCTGAGACAGTACTGTACACAACCATAGACTATGAACACTTCACTTAGGCTACACTAGACTTATAAAAGAAAAAGTTCTTGCTTCAACAGTAAATTAACTTTAGCTTGCTGCTAATTGTTTTACTTTATAAGTTTTTCAATAAAAATTTTTTGACTCTTTTGCAAATAATACTAAGCTTAACACAAACATATTGTATAGCCTCCACATCTTGCCAAGATATCCCATGATGATATCACCTCCTCCTTCAAGAATCCTAAAATAACAGGATTATTATTACATTCTAAAATAATAATAAAAGTAAAATGAAGCAAATATAAACCAGTAACACAGTGTTTTGTTATCATTATCAAGTATTATATATGATTGTATGTGTTAAACTTTCATAAGACTGGTAGTTCAGTAGATTTGTTTATACCAGCATCACTTCAGACACATGAATAATATGTTGTGATACAATGTTATGATGGCTACAGCATCACTAGGTGATGGGAATTTTTTAGTTCTGTTATAGTCTTATGGGACCACCATCATATACATAACCCATTATTAACCAAAATGTCCTTATGCGATATGTACATTATAAATCCCAGGTCTTGGCAGCCTAGGTGTGCTGATAATCTGATTAAAATTCATGCCTGCAGGATTTTTACTTAATCTCATTAGTCTTACATCTTTACGTTTTTCTCTCCCACTATTTCAGATGCATTGGTTTATTATTTTTTCCTCTTTAAAATACACACACAACTATCTCAATATAAGAAGAGCAACATTATCACAACCAATTTGACTATAGTACACCATTACAGTTTTTTTTTGGGGGTAAGAGCATTCTTTGTACCTGTTAAGGATTAGATCTTTAAAACTTGGGGATGTTCAGCCAATTAGTATGATTTAAAGTCATTTGGAATAGGCCATCTTTTTGTGATATTGTCACAACTCTACACAGATTTAATAATTTGATTTTAATTTATGAATATTAAGAAATATCCACTGCCCGGCGTGGTGATGCATACCTGTAATCCTGGTACATGGGAGGCAGAGACAGGAGGATTGCAGGTTCATGGCCAGCCTCAGCAATTTAGCAAGGCCCTCTGCAACTTAGTGAAACCCTGTTTCAAAATAAAAGAATAAAATAGGGCTGGGGGTATAGTCAGAGGTAGAACACCCAAGGGTTCAATCCCCAGTGCAAAAAAAAAAACCTGTAAAAGTAGCTTTTCTAGGTGCCTTCGAAAATATATTCTTTGACTCATAGATAAATGATTTTTAAAAGTATGGTGTATGCCTTTTTTGAAAAGTTTATATTTTGAAAGTTTATATTTTTATTGCTGTTTTTCTTAGAGAAATGGTAGCCTACTGCATACATAATTTCTATCCTGATTTTCTTCATTTAATATTTTATCCTAGGAAAAAGCCATATGAAGATATTTCCCATTTTTTATAATCTTTTTTTATATTCATTTATTGGTGCATTGTAATTATACATTTTGATACACATCAGGGTAGCAGCATCATACATGCACACATTGCTCATTTAGCCCTCCCTCAAATCTCACCCTATTCCCTCTCCTCTCCCTCCCTTTCGTGCTCTGCATAGTGATTGAGTCTTATAAGTTTGTGTATATACATCATGTGCAGGGTCAGGCCTGGTTAGTACTTGGATGTGAGTCCCATATATTTTTATAGTTAAATAGTGCTGCATTCTTCAGATGCATCACGACTTATTTATCCAATTCCCTATTGATGAGATGCATTTCGTTTCAACCTTTTGCCAAACCTACTTTTAACAGAGTCAAGCCTCAGTCTCCAAATCAAGCCCAAAAGAAGTCTTGGGAGCATAGAATGAATATAACCTCTGTGGGGTCTTTTTTCACATACTCAATATCAGCATTGTACATATTCTAAGTATGTACAATCAGCGACCCCTTCCCATAGACTCTGGCCTGCAGACCCAAGGCTAGTTAGCAAGACCCTTAGAAGAGCGTGTCCACCTATTTTTTTCCCATGGAAATCATAATAAAAAAGTGATCCTCCATTCCTCTTGGAAGTGTTCATGCTCAGCAAATGGGTTGGGCATCCTCCCGTTGAGCTGGCTACCTGGCGAGCCCATCTGTGCTCTTTCTTTGTTCAAATTTTGCAGCCTAAACTCCACTGCGGAGCTGTCTCTTAGCAACCAACTGGAGCGGGTAACTCTTGGGGAAGGTGAGATAACATGCAACATTTTCTGATTGGACCTCTGCCCAGAAACGATGACACATACACAGATAAAAGAGGAGAAGGGGAGGTATTCACAGATGCCCTCTGCCCTCTGCCTTCTTTCCTGCCTCAACACATGCACACTTAGTACTCATCCTAGAACTCCCAGGAGAACCAGATGAGATTCTGGACAGCTTAGTCTCCACTTGGCATTCCAGGTCTGCTGTGCTTCAGCTGTGTTCATAAAGTTCCAGGAGAAAATAAACAAACTAATAAGCTGTTAGACCCTGCAGATTATGCCTCATGTAGGTTCAGTTTCAGGAACACCCAGACCAAGCTTGAGATTCTAAGAATCTCTAGATCTGTCTGGCTCCAGCCTGGGAAGTGGCAGCGCTTGTCTCCAGGGCCAGCTCCTCCCACTGGGAATTCATGCACTCATCGGGAGGCTCGTGGTGTCCTGGGTCTCCTGCTGTCCTAGGCCTGCCCACGGAGCGCATCACAACCCCCACTCTCACCCTGGATCCTCACACAACGCGCACGCTCCAGACCTGCTCCCCACCTCTGTGACCAGGCTTACCTGACCCGTGTTTTATGCAGAACTCTCAGAAGGTAATTTGTGAGGTGTTTTTTAAAATTTGTAAAGAGCTTTTATTTTTTAACTTTGAAAAGTAATACTCATTCAATATTTTCCTTTTCTCAGGGGGAAATGCACATACACACACATATACACATACATATATGAACACACATATATAATTA